>JAQGBW010000031.1:0-87775 GCA_034698625.1 Julus scanicus | reverse complement strand
TTTGTAATTCCGAGTATGTAAACTTTATTAAACTGAACTTATGTTACTCAAGCTTCGATTCAGAGTGAATTTCTACATATACAAGATAAGCCAATTCTTCAGCTAGATTAATTTGAAATGAAGTATATTTTGCATCTATATGCATACATGTAAATGCAATGATATAGATATTAAACATCTGTATAGCTACAAATGTGGGTACCTCATGTATACATTGACCATTGAGTGTACATAAAATGAACATGTGTACATAATAAAAAAAAAAATTAAATTGAAAAAAATACATCTACAATCATGAGTATCTATGTATTTTCTAAATGACATTATTTTATATAAAAAATTATATTACATAGGTATATCCTTTGAAAGTTCAATCGACTGCTACATTGGCAGAACCTTTTAAGGTTTTTTATAGCACATAAAGAAAGGCTCTAACTAAAGGTTCAATGTAAAACCTTTTTATAAAACATTTCATGCAGGGGGCGATGTAGTTGAAGTTGATCTGATAGGTAATTATCAAATTTGGATTTTGTTGAAATTACAAGGCTTTTTTCCTGGCTTTTTTCTAAACCTTTAGCAAGACTCCACCCTACAACCATCGAATTCGTGAATGGGTCATTAAGGTCCTTCAAATGCCTTATATAGGGTAACAGATGTTGCTTTAAACAACCCTTCGGTTACCAAAGAATCTTTGTAGAAATCGTCAAAAAATATAGGTCGCAAATGGTGAAATATAGAACCTTTTGTTGACACAATTGTGTAAAAATAACTTATTTTGTAGAGTGAGTGCTCGTGACCTTTCCAGTTTAAAGTGTTATAACTTGTTTACCCTGAAACCTTTAAACGTCCACCATATACGTGTAGATTGGATGTGGATGTCCCCAAGTAAAATTTTGAAAATAATTGGAAATTTGTATAGAGCCCTTATAATTTCTAAACAGGAATTGGCCAATAAAATCCGACTTCATATTTATAGGTAAACGCTTGGGATTATCCAAAACCAGGGAAGTCCCCATATAGCAAACGAAGGCAGTTGGTCATCCCATAACCTTCTGAAGTAAGTAAGCGGGTTTCAAACCCACACAATATACTATTTCAAGCCTTGTCCTAAAAACCTTTCCTGCCTGCATTTCACCCTGTCTGCACCTAGACAAGCACGCGCGTTTTTCGTGTGGGGGCCAAGCAAATACCCTACTAGCCCACATTGGACGCTGTCCCCACCCAGACAGGCCAACCCTCTTCCTTTCATTACCCCCACCCCGTTCTCCCGAACCCGGCGCCCACGCGTAGACAGGAAGGGGTTTTCTCCGCCATATCCGGACGGCGAGGGAAACTGCAGATGACTCAGTTCGTTCCATCTGCGCAAAAAGTCACGTCCTGCAGGACAAAAAAAGTTGACCAAGCTGCCGCCATCTTGGAACGCCGGACAAGGTCCGCACTAATTGCCCCGGACACCGCCTTAATGGCGAGGGACTGGCGCGAGGTGGTCCAAAGGAGAAACTGCCATTATTCATTGGTCAGTCGGGTCCATTAAGGCTGGCGATAAGCTAATCACAACATCGAGTCGACCAACAAAGGACCCCACCGCAGCCGTTCACTGAACGGACCCGTGGCAAGCTGCAATGGCGAGGTTGAAAAAGGGGGGAAAACCCCTTCGGGTTCCAACCCTTTAATCCCCTTCGCATTCAGGCCACCTTGAATACGGCCTGATGGACCATTGAAGCTGGCGGACGCGTGTGGAAGGTCTGGTCGATGGCCCCTCAACAACGAGGAAGATACTTTTGATTGTCTGCACCGACGCCATCTTGGATGCTCGGAAAGACACAGGCGCGGTAGAACAAAGGCAGGGGAAATCCAGAATTGCACGATAATATATACTCTTGAAATTATTAGATTCCATGGCAACAAGCAGATTTGGAACAAAACTAAAGTACACTATACACTGTAAAACAAAAATTCCATAAATGTTATATCACCTGAAAACCAGTGAAACATTGAAGGTAGTTTGTATATATTGTACAAACTAAACATATGCATAAATTGAACCTTTGTTTAGGTTAATTCTTGATTGTTTAAAATAAATTCGATGTTAACCATTGCTACAAATTTTAGATATATTCTAACACAGAGAATATATATGCAATGTAAGTATGTGTCCATGTTCAAAGTGTTCAATATATAGTACCTATATACTTTCTAAATTACACTTAATTTCGTCTTTTAAAATTTCCTACAATGCACCAATTTTGTTTTTTTGAACGTTAATTATATACAAGAAGCGGTCAAAAAGTCTTGCATATTCGTTTATTATTTCGAAAACCAGATGTCGTACAAAAAAAAACTGAAATGACCATTTTAATGAGCAGGAAATTGGCTACTATTCAATGTAGGATCCGAGTTTGTTGACAGATTTATCCCAAAGTTTGATGAGATTGTTTATATACCCATCTCGTAAAACGCGTTATGTTGGCTATGCAGAGATTGTCGAAACGCAAGTTTCACATAATCGTCTGTTGGGAATTTTTGACCACTCAAGTGTTCCATTATAGTGAACCAAAGAGATGGAAGTCGCTTGGTCAAAGGTCGGGTTAACTATAACGGAACACTATACAATTACTTACAATTTACCACACTGGGCATTTTTTGTTATTATTTGTCTTTGGTGGTGGTTTATGCTTTTCTGAATGTTAGTCAATGAACACAAGAAAAACTGCGAAAAAATACAGTGTCCACTTTATACTTCTACCTATTTCGATATTATCTGTATGACATATCTTGGCTTTTCATCGCGGAGACTTCAGAGAAATTCGCTGACATGCAAGCATACTGCTTACCTTATGTGCCATTATGGACTAGTTTTTTATGATCACAACTCGAAAAGGGGTCACATGACAAGGTTGGCACGTTCTCAACAACCCATTTTCCCTCTATAATTCCCATTGCCAAAAAAACTTGGTTTTACCCTGCCATTGGTCCTAACAGGGGGTTGTTTATTTTGCAATTCATGTTTGTATGTCCATGCATGTCCAGGCATTAATCTGTTTGCACAACAGCCCCTGGAGGATTTGTTTGATTTCAAGATTATTTTACCATTAATCACTAGTGTTCTATATAGACTACCTTGCACTCACCCGAATGACCTTTCGAGAAGAAGCACTCCATGATTTGTCAGAACTCATAATAGCAACTCGACGGATGGTCCATTTAATAGTGGTTAAATGTCCATTAGCCGATACATGATGGGGTTGGAGTATGGGCATTGCATCAGCATTTTTCACATTTTTTTTTGGAAGGTTAAGTCATTCTTTGTCTTGATTAGGTTATGTTGACGTTTGACATATTATGTCGATGTAATGTATATTAGAATACTTCGGAAATTACAACAAGTATAAAGATAATATTTATGTTATAAAAAGTTGTAAGGATTATGCTGTATACGACATGGCAAAATATATAAGCAAATTTATATTTTATAATTACCATATCTCTATTATTGCTTCAGCGATATATAATATCGATATGATAGCAGAAATATCAAATTTTAAGAGCAATTTATACAGTGAATATTGTACATTCATCCATGCACTTAATGATGAAATTATCTCCTTTCTGTGTATGTATATATATGTATACATATAGAATCTTTTTTAAGTTAACATGTAAAATAGCCTTAAACGTATATAAGATATCATGTATACAGCATGACTAAAAAGTTGTTTCCCGTTATCACAATTTTCAATTATGCCCCCGTTAAGAAAATTTGGGAAGGGGGGGGGAAACAGACTTTTTAGTCACGTTGTATGTAATTTAACTGATTTATATATTTATAATTTTCATTTCGAATAAAAAACCAACACTGGTAAGACATGTTAAACTATATATGTGTAAACATTGTATATGTGTTGGATAATTTTTGTGATGGTGCAACTTTAATATTCTTAAAATGTATACGTAGTTCCCTCATGCATTTTCCCCCATATATTTTCAAGAAAAAATTGCTTAAAAGTGAACATACACACAAAAATGATAATCCATTTACCTGCATTTTATAAAATTGTATCTCCACATGTATTTTATAGTTTCATTGTTAAGTCTGATCCTATTTTGTAAACTATATGTGCTTTTATGGACATCATCAACCAGCTTTTGCTAACTCACTTGCAACTTTGAGATTCGTGGACTTTTGGGAGCTGTACATACACATTTTGCTAAGTGCAAATCTTGTCTATATATATTCGCAGTCTAGCCAATATTGCACAGACGCCAACGCCCTCAAAATTCCAAGAATTAGTTCGTAAATTCTTTTACAGTATATATTTAATGTGGAAAATAGCAAAAACGATTTGTCGTATATATATTTCGTTAGCAATTTAGATATCTTAACTCTCATGATGATTTAGTTCATTTTTAAATTGGTTACATGCTTTGCATAATATGTACTTGTGAAATCTTTTGAAATCTTGGGAATATTGTCGATGTAAATATTAACATTAGAAAAAATATACTGCAGCATACATTTTTATATATGTATAATTGTAAACATGATCTATTGCATTTCCAATGTTGTTTTGCTCATATTTAGAAATATGTATACTTTCTGGACATAAATCTATATATATATATAACAAGTCTTTAAATATTCTTGATTCTTGTACTATATATATAAGTATCTATATACATGCATGTCTCTAAATTTTTCATATCGTGTCCTTAATTTCTATTCTTAACACGTTAGTGATTCCTTGATTTATCATATAAATGTATACATGTTCTGAATTCTTCAAGTCATGTCCTTTATTCCTTGTTTTAACACGTTCTTGATTCCTTGATCTGTATCGTATCTTTGATATACCTATACATGTTCCCTAACTCTGCTAGTGCATCTATACAAGCCCGATGTCATATTATCCATTTTTTTGAAAAAAAATTATTTTACATTACAAGAATTGCTATATATGTATACAAACGATACCTTAACATATCACACATTGGCATATAACATGTTGAGAATTAACCGTCAATCTTTAATTCACACATGAGATCATGTCATGATGCAGCAAGTATACATATACTATATAGTTTTTCTCATGCAGAATGGTGTCCAGTTTATGTATAGTGAAATTTCAAAATTAAGAAACTGTGTCATTCATGGCATATATATATATACTATCATCCTTATATACATATGGGGCCGAGCATGCACTTGGAATGTTAGTTTACATCAGTGGAATTCCCAGGACACGACAAGGTCCGCCTTCCACGAATTGATTTTAAGACCTGGCATCGATTTCATTTTCTGGAGGAGCAGAAGAAAAAAAAAAGATGTGCCATTGCAAATATTGTATGACAATTTGAATATCCAAAAATGTCGTGTTCCGATCTATGTATTTGGAATTGAATTCAAACAGTGTAACTCTATCGAGGATGGCTTTTTATTTATATGTAAATTCGAAATTACCTTATAGCTTGTTTCAATCGATTGGGATTTTTCATCCCTAAAATACGAAGAATATCTACTAACAATGTCAGTTGGCATTTGGAGACGGATAAATGTAGACGCACGCGAAGGGTTCAATCCAATATAACCCCCACTTTTCAATTTTGCATAATGCAAAACCGCCAAACTCGAAGCTGGGCATGCTCGGCACGCCGAAGACAATGTGCTCAAAATGGGGGCCACGGAGTGCAGATTTTCGAGAAAAGGCAAAAATCGGAAACGTTTTTCATCAGCATAAAACGTGCAGAAGACAAAGTGAGAAACGGGCTCCGGCTAAAAGGCAAATTGCGAGACATTGGCAGCGCAATCATTAACATAATGGACGAAGAGGCTGCTGGGCTGGGGGCAACAGAGACGAAGGGGTTGAAGAAGAGGGGGCCCTTTGCAAGCAAAGCGCGATAGCGGGATAAACGACTCATCTTAATTCCTCATCGGGGAATTGAGGCAGCAGTTCTGGAACACTCTGAAATGGGCTCATCACAATTTTCTTCATTTGTTTATTAATATCTCCTTAACCCAGAAACGCCACACAGAAATCGAGCGCTTGCAAATATATATGTAGAGGGGGTTGTGGAAGATGATGGCACAAGAAGTTGATGCCTTCGATATTTATACTGCATGTAGAGAAAATAGAAGATTGCATTCGCGACGTGAATATATATATATAAAGCGCGGGTGTGAAAGGGTTTTCCCTTGGATATATCAACGCTTTCCAGTTTTCTATTTTTGCAAAATTGCCACGGAGAATGTGCCAAGAAATTAACTCTGGACATGAACAGTTTCTATAAACACACATGGTCATTCTAAAAAAAGTCTGTATAGGGGGTTAGAGGTGGTATGCAAAACGTAAAAAACAGTTAAGGTAAAGGGGTGATCCATAAATTATGTCACACTTTTTGCCTCTTTTTAAACACCCCCCCACCCCTTAGTCACAATTCACCCATCCCTTGGACACAATTGTCACTAAAAACAAACAACCCACCCACCCCCCTAGGTGTGACATAATTTTTGAATGGCCCCAAAGACTTTTGCAGATGTCATCCTGTGCCCTCATAATACCGCCTTTGCTCCAAAAAGCATTATGTATCATTGGAGAACACCTTCACTGGCTCGTCCATAGCCATCCACAGTCCCATCCTTGTTAGCAATTACCCTATTACAGGTTTTTTTTTCCATGAAGTGGTATAAAAATCACATGAGGTAGGCCCTGCACCCCACTCGTTGGTGCCTGCATGTGCTCCGTCAGTGCGGCATGAACTGGTTCCTCTCATAGTTTTAAATTTAGAACATGTTATACTATAGAGCAATCCATGGATGGCACTTTATATAACTATATATATATATATATATATATATAGATAATTTCAATGACGTTCTATTGAGGTTTATAACAATAAAGTATATACCTCGATAGAACGTCCTTGAATTTAACTATACAAGCTAAACTGGTGCACATGAAATCTTTTAAGACTCTTCATAGCACATTCTATACGCAGTTCTATAATGCACCTCAAAGGTTTTATGTTTTACAAAAATATTCATCATGAAACCTTAATTGAATATATTAACGCAATCCGATTTTCTGTTTTCGGATGCATGCTTGCAGGGAAAAACTACAAGAAATTAGTTCTAGACATGATCCGTTTCTATAGCAACACACATGGTCATTCTAAAAAAGACGTCTACAGGGGTGAGAGGTTGTATGCAGAGGGTGATGATCAGTATAGGGGCAGGGTAAAGACTTTTACAAAATTCTTCGGTTTAGGAAACCGAAGAATCCATGGCACTATGATAAACTATATGCCATGTACCTCTACAGAACGTCTTTCTATACTACACAGTTCTATAAAGTACCTTAAAGGTTCTATATTTTACAAAACGTTCAGCATGAAACCTTGACTCGAAAAAATAAGTGTCTGAAAAGTTCTTTGACCAAATTTTATATATCGTGTGTATACACCTATACATTTGTTTGGACAATTCGACAAAGATTCTTTGGTATACCGGAAAGGTTCTTTAAAACAATACCTGTTTCCCTGAGGCGTTTAAAGGTTTTTACAGCACATTCTACACATATATACAGCACCTTACAGGTTGTATAATTTGCAAAAGGTTCAATATGAAACCTTGTCAAAATATTCCCTCAAAAGAGTATTTATAGTCCAGCAAGATTAATTGCCCTTATATGGCGCAAAGAACCTTTTGGGTCTCTAAGCAAGTTAATTTTTTCAAAATTAGGCTCAATGAATGTTTACAAGAAAAAAATCTCAATGATATATATGTACAGACGATGATATCAAATTCATTATCGACTCATATCAGGACATGCAACCCAATGTGATTCAGGACATGTATGTATTGCCATATATTTATAATTGCATGTTTTTAAACAAAATCAGGACAAATTAAAATTTCTTATGATGTCGTTATGTGCTCAGTAAAATAAAAACATTGTAGAAGCATATAGCAGGTTAGGTTATTATATGTATAGCGCATTATATGTGCAACACTGCATTGTTTTATTCTGTGACCATATATGTATAAGCTTCACCAAATGTTGTAACCTTAAGAAATTTTCAATAAGACAATCTTTTATGAATCAAACATGTAAGAAGCACAAACATTTGCATCTTTATAGAAGTTAAGATGCACCAATTCGTCTTCTATTCCACCGTCGCTATCGTACGCAGGGTAGTGGAACGTGAACGTCATACTCGAACGCCCCCATTCGGTTCAATTCCGCCTCTGGCTGTAGGCCTAATCCAGTTGCAGCCATTCTGGAACATGTTTAATATCCGAAGTGCCCTCAATGGTCCAGCAGTAATTCCGTTTGCTTGCAAAACCCCTTGGCGCTCGTCCGAGTGACCATGCGGCCTGTGAAACGAGCTTTTCATGCAAATCTGCCCGGTCTACACCCGCCCTACGACGGCATAAAACGCGCAGTTTCGCCGTGGAATGGCCGACACCTCGCATTTTTATTTCGCATTCGTTATTAGATGGCGCCTAATCCATGCCGAGGAGGAGAGGTGGTGGCTTCCTCCCCTCAACCCCCCTTTCCCATTTTACCCCCACCTTCCCTCCATCCCACCATTTCCCCCTCTCAAGACATGCTTCATATGTGCCATCATCTATACGACCATCTTCACCGCTCCGAATGCAGAGTTTGTATATATGCAGATGGATGGGTTGCATCCAGGTCACGGTGTTCGGGGGCCCAGCGCCTTACGCCCTCCACCCCTTTACTTCGGCTCTGTCTTAGCTCTTCTGAGCGTGAAAGACGAAGAAGGCCGCTAGTTTTTTTTATCATTTTGGTCTTTATTGATCTTCGCAGCTATTTTTCTTCTGGATAGATAGAAGAACCTAATCACACAAGCAGCAGTCCGCTTTTTTGCCGTTCATCATCGTGCCTTTCTCTTAGCACGTCCTCGTTTGGACAAGCTTTGCACGGTGTATTGGGTGGGGGAGGGGGGGGGGGTGTGGAAGGGATGGTGTAGGGAATGATGAGGGGAAGGGTTCAAAATCAGCCGGAACACGGGATTCCAACATGCGCTTGGAAAAATGCCACGGGAAGGGAAGGAAAGAGACGTAGCGTTGCATTGGTCAGACCGACATGCTGGCTACTCCAATCAAGAGAAGGCCAAACACGCTGACCAATGGCCGGTGTGGACAAGGCGGGCTTGACCACTTTAGGTCCCGATACCGGTTAAAGAGCCTTTAAGCCTGTGTGATGAAAAAGATGCCCTGACCACTAACAAATGCTAGTGTTAGTTAACGTTAACACAATATGACACGTTAGAACTCGCTAACATTTTCGTTGTACCTTTGCAAATAAAATCCATAGAATTCGTTAAGATTATGTATATCATTCCCTATTCATTTCCCTATTTCAATTTGTGTTCAAAATTAGCACCTTTCCCCGGAAACAGTTTCAAAAATTGCCTAGCACTGTAATTTTTTCGTTTTACGCCATTTTGAAAGACAAATTCGAATGATTACGTCATTAAAAAAGAACGTTAACGAAGACAATTCAAAAGTAAAGAGAAAAACAATATTCGTAAAAATTTTAGTTAAATTCCATTAACAAATAACCTTTTTATGATTTTTATAAAGTTGGCATACTTTTTATTGGCCCACCCTGTATATACATGTAGATTTGTAAATATAGAACCAGTTCTAGAATTCGTTACTGTATACATGTACCTTTATAATTATAATACATAATAGAATTCTTAGAGTTCTATATAATGCGATAATTGAATGTGGAAGCTTAAAGTGACATTTTATCGATAGATTATTAATAATTGAGATTTTTACAAGTTATCATGCTTGTGAAATTAAAGTCGATAATGACATCATGAAATGTTTTCTAAAAACAATTAAGATTAATTTATAATTGTATAATCTATAAAAATGTTAATTTGTTATTTATATATATGCTCTGGATTATATAGGGTGGGCCATTAAAAAGTAAGCCAACTTTATAAAAATCATAAAATGGTTATTTGTTAATGGAATCTATTGAAAATTTGTACATGTGTACTTGCATAGCATTACAAAAAAATTCCTATTTCAATTTGTGTTCAAATTAGCACCTTTCTCCGGAAACAGTTTCAAAAATTGCCTATAGCACTGTAATTTTTCGTTTTACGCAAAAAACTTATCGCGGTTCTTTCTTCTTCAGTGAACGCCATTTTGAAAGACAAATTCGAATGATTACGTCATTAAAAAGAACGTGAACGAAGGCAATTCGAAAGTAAAGAGAAAAACAATATTCGTAATAATTTTCGTTAAATTCCATTAACAAATAACCTTTTTATGATTTTTATAAAGTTGGCATACTTTTTATTGGCCCACCCTGTATTTAATCTTGCATTAAGTTTTATAAATGACTATTTAAAATGTGTTCAAAATAACTGAAGCTTACATATATGATTTTACATATAAATTCTTAACATAGGCTTTACATGTCACACGTATTAAACATGTTTTTTTCAGTAATACATGTCATGTTAATTGTTGATATATACAATCAAATACAACCTTTAGAGATTCAATCGCTTACATGTATAGTATATGACGAAACCTTAATATGACTTCAATAAAGAGAAACTTTTCACTAAAGAACATATATATTTCGGTGATATATCAATGTCCTGGTTCCCCTAAGTCTGAAAAACTTGTCAATTGAATTTAATAACTGTGGTCGAGAATTATACATGGAGTTTCTTAAAAGCGACTTGATTCATTGAATCACGCCGTTTAGCAATATATGGAAGCCACAACAATTTAATAATAGGCGTTTTTATTCTCGACAGAAAAATTCAGTTGGCTTCAGGAAATGTTTACACATAGGCGACTAGAAAATCCTCGCGAATTCGTAGATGGGACTAATTCGGTCTGGTTTCAGAGAAAATTGCTTAAAAGCATCAGGCAGTTTCCCATGTTTAGGGTCACGAGGGAATCTTTAAAGTTGATGTCTGATACCGAGCTATAGGCAGTTGCCAACAAAATTCTTGAAATCTATAAATATAAGACTTACTGATGCTTTGGGAATCGGTCTTGAGCACTATGTAGCAATCTCGAGATGTGAAAATCGCCAAATTTTTCAAGATGATGCAAGAATGTGAGATTTAAAAAGTAACAAAATTACATAAAACCTGCTTTCTATACGTGTTATATATATACAAGAGTCAAATGATCAAATATTGTTTGTTGTAGAAAAACTCGAGACTTAAGATTATATTTATCGAAATTTTTGGCAAAGGCATGCAATCTTGAAATTAAATATATTACCCTTATTCATGAAATGCCTTCAGGATGCAAATTTACACTTTATAGTGTGACGCGTGATTGTATATACCACTAAAGTACGAGTATAGAATATACGTGTATACAAATTGTGGATATCGAAATTTAACATTAGAAGCAATTTCCTAGATTTAAAAATAACGAAAAACATGCATATATATCTGTATAAAAATATATTTTGTGTCAATTTTGGCCACATCTTCAAGGTGTAGTGAGAATTTTTCCGCCATTTTGAGTGACGTGCACTATACTATATATTATACAACTATAGTACAAATTATACAAGCAAGGATATCCAAACTCATAATTGAAGATATATAAAGGTGTCATTTATTAAACATTTTTGAGGTTCTATATAAAGCCACAATCTATGTGCCCCCACGGATACATTGAGGCACTATATTGTACACAAATTAGATAATTAGACTATATACAAAGCTCATGCATGGTGGAATTTATAGCTTGCAATTAAGGCTCCATCGAACCTTTTCAGGTTCATCAAGGTTTATTTATTGAACATTTGAGGTTCTATATGGAGTTATGTATATACTGTAATATATATATATAAGGAGGCAGTACAAGAACTTCCATGCAAAGGTTCTAAATGTCATGAATCATATACAAAGTACATGCGGTGAAATTTAAAATGCATGCATGGTTCCATGGATCGAACCTGTTAAACTTTTGCAAGGTTTATTATTGAACATTTGAGGTTCACTATAAAACCATCCATGGAGGCAGTACAATATCTTCCATAGGTTCTACATGTCTCGAAACCATGACATCACTTGACCGTCTCTTTAACATTTTAACAATTTAACATGCAAGGCTCCATCGAACCTTTTAAGGTTCTGCAACGTTTATTGATTGAACATTTGAGGTTCTATATAAAGCCACAATCTAGGTGCCCCCACGTAAGGAGGCACTATATATTGCACATGCATATTATATAAGAACTTCCAAAGGTTCTGACATGGACTATATGCAAAGTGTGATGAATTGTAACATGCAATGGTCCATCGAACCTTAATTTTAAGGTTCTGAATAAGGTTTATTATCGAACACTAGGTTCTATATAAAGCCATGTGGAGGCAGTATACATGCAAAATCTTTAAAAAGTTCTACATGTCTCGAAACCATGACATCACTTGACTGTCTCTCCTGCACCTTGAATGCATGCGTTTCAAGATGCCATGGCTTTATAGAAAAGCCAGCACGGCTATCATCGCCGCATGCTAAAAAAACTGGGCAACAAAAAAACGACAGAAATTTGCGCAAAGTCCGTGGGTTGAACGTCTCACTGGCTGGCGAGTTTTCGGGAAAAATCGATAACGCATCTAAATTTAAACTGGCGAGCAACAACTCCGGGCGCAAACCATGGTAACTCGCTTTCGATTTTTTTTTTGCTTCTCTTCTTTAAGCATCACATAGATGCCACGAGAGTGACCCGGAAAATGGCCGGCTGGAAATTTCCAGTAATTTATTTCCGCATCGCAAACCAGGCCTAAGTCTATCTGGGGGCGCGCGAACCATGCAGCGACGTTAGAAAATTGATCCATCAAAGATAAATTTTCCCTCGCGCAAATAAAACGCGAATCTGGCTTGACCCGGGCCTGACACAGCTGCAATCTTATTAACAATTTCAGGGTTCAGACCGCGCCAGCTCTGCAGGCGAGCCGCCCATGAAAGCCCGTCTTAAAGCGGCCCTGAAGGAGTGACTGAACTCCCTACAAACGGATGCAGATGGAGGGGAGGATGCAAGGGCCCCAACTTCAGGGAGGCAGCGCCACCCGACGGAAACATCGGGAAGCAGGGCGCCTAAAGGGGATGGCACATCCAGAACATTGCGCAAGATGTTAGTTAGGGGCCATTCAAAAAGGACATCCCCGAAATTCCTTCAAAAATGCATCCCATTTTCTCCCCATCCTCCTCCTGCTCCTGTCTGCAAGGTCTCCATTTTATCCTAGACACTCCTCTCCCCCCTTCCCATAGACGTCCTTAATTCTTTTGAACAGTAGGGTGTCCAGAAAATTTGATGGAATTTACAAAGGTCAATCCTATAAATTTCCAAGCACCGGGCTTCGATATTTTCCAGATTTTTCAGATTTACGAAAATTTCCGACCTCGAAAAGAAATTCCAGCATTATATTGGTCTTGGACACAAATTTAGACATCATTCCTGACTTTATCGAGGGATTAAAAATTCAAGTACATTTAGGACTGGGGACACATTTCTTCTGGTGTCATTTTCCACTTTCACTGACCTTTAAAACAAAATTAAATAGAAAAGCCAAAAAAAAAAATATCATCATTAGTGGGCGCCCATAATGGCTTCCTTTCTTTCTTCTTCCTCCCCCCTCCCCTCCCCTCCTTTATATATGTGGTATATGTCCACATACCAGCAGACCTCATCCCATCCATCCCTTACCCCCTTTTGAAGACATTCTTTTTGAATGGCCCCTTATTTGTTATTTATTGGGCTTATTTAACGACTCAGGTAAAGGGGGAAGGGAGTGAAGGAAATTTAGGACTAATTAAGAGAGGAAGGAACACGATTGTGGCCAATCTTAGAGGAACTATATACATATCTTCGGAAATTTAAGTTATAATTTATGTTTATTTGCATCAGTTACATATGAGGACTACATGTGCTGTGTCCGGCTAAAACGTGATTATATGTATGCTATCATCAGATGGTCTGAAACAGTTTTGTTCTTTTAATTTTAAAAATTCACTTAAAAATTTGGTAAAAAAACGTGGAAGATCAAGGAAACTGTGTTTAATTTGGTTTTATTGCGTAATAGCATCTTTGGATATACAAACAACAACAATTTGATGAGGGAAAATATCACGATGTAGTTTCTAAGTCTCACATCGCCTACCCTGCTAACATTGCTTGGAAGACTCCTCCCACGCCCTGTATAAGCGAACGTCGTTTGTGAATGGTCTATTTTGTATAACACTAACCTAATTTATTGTCGAATGTCGATTTTATGTAAAAATAAGTATAATTGACGCACATTAGTATAGCGGTTTTGTTCCACCCATTATAGGTATAATGCACTAAAAAACATTTTATAAAGGTTCTATAAAGCATCTCAAAGGCTCTTTAATGCAGCTCCAAGGTTCTATAACGCACCTCGATGGTTTAAGAAACAACCTCAAAGGCTCTATAAAGCACCTTAAAGGTTCAATAAAGCACCTCAAAGGCTCTATAAAGCACCTCGAAAGTTTTATAAAGCACCTCAAACATTCTATAAAGAACTTCAAAGGTTCTATAAAGCACCCCAAAGATTTTATATTTTACAAAAATATCAAAATGGAATTTAAAAAAAAAAAAAAAATGTGGAATTAGTATGGAGAGGGGTGCTGGGTCATGTATAGGATGGATATTTGTATGTTCCAATAAATTTGCTGGACACCCTACTTCTCTGAAAAATTAAGAATGTCTGTGAGGGGAAGAGGGGGAGTCTGGGACAAAATGGATACTTCGTGCACAGGGATCGGGGACGTTCTTTTTGAATGGCCCCAAAAGTCCCAAATTGCAATACAGAACCTTTCTGTGACACAGTTTACACGCAAGTATGAAATGGGTCCAAACAACCTTTGAAACATGTTTATTTTTTAGAGTTAGGATTTTTTTTGTTTGTTTCTGGAAAGAGTGGAGCTCTAAAATAGCACACTATATATTGTCGCGTCTATATTATATACTTAACACGAATAAACCATTACAATTCCAAAACTTAAAAGATAACCGAGACTTGAAGTGCCCAAACCAACACTGTTGGCCAATTAAGAACGGCGCAAAAATTTATGTGCTTCATAAATCCGAGTGTATAGCGTCGGAAACTGCGGATTAATTATGTCGGCCCGAGCCTAATTGACCACAACGCGTCTGGCGTTCCAGGGAACGGCCGTTAAGCGCCAGGCCCTAGCCACGCGATCAGCGACTACATTAGCACGCCGATTGGCCATTAAACGCCCGTTAAATGCGAAGGGCTAATTAGGACAGTGCATTTCAAATGTTCGCCAGCAGGTCGCGCAAAGGCCAAGCGACCATTTTTTTCTCCTTTTTTCCGCCAGTTGCCAAATCGCGGATTATCGATCGCAGGGGCCTGCGCAATTTTCCGTATACATATAACGTTGAATCTTTGCAATGGAGGGCCGGTTAAATCCATAATGCACAACGCAGGTCCGGCGCATTGCCATATATGGTGTTGTGGGAACGCCGGCCTAGCCTTCATGCAGCCTCCTACGCAGATTAAAGGAAAAAAGGCCACAACTAGGCCTATGCGGAATGACCAATGGGCGTCCATTTTTACATTTCAACGTTTACTTCAAAGTCTATATACAATCAAAATTATGCAATATTATGTTATCCATGCTTATAATTTGCCTTATTTTAATTCACTGATGGAGGTTATGTACGCCATTTTTCAATATTACTACACCCTTTTCCATCAGATGCCTGACGTGTTATAAATTATATATCATTTGGAGTAAAAGGGCACGACCATATTGGAAATATATCATGTTGAAACCTCGTACGACACCAGGGGGTGCCTATGTATAGAAAAATACATTGTTTTATTTACGTGCTCCAGGCAATGGGGAAATTGTACTCACGAGTAGGAGTACTGATTACGATTGCAGTACTGTGGAATCTTACTCAATAGTACCAATACATGTAATCAGTAGTCATGTGAAATGAGTAATCAGATTTGGGCAAATATATACTACATATATGTACTTATGAGTAGAAGTACTGATTACGAGTACCTGTGGAATATTACTCCATAATATGAGTAGCATCGTAATTGGGTAAATTGTACTCATGGATACGAGTACTGATTACGGATGCGGAAGTAAATTTATTTTAAACACCGTCTGCATGTTTTTATTATACAAGCAAAAACAATTGCTATATATTTTAAATCTTAATGAATATAAGAACACAAAATAAACCCTCTTATAGACATTAGCAAAATCTATACTTAAAGGGGATCCTATATCAAAAGGATCATATGTATAATGTAGAAATGTAAAAATTTTTATAGTACTACATTCATTAGCTTTTATAGGATGACCCTCATTTCAAGTTACTTATTCTTGTTACTCAAATTTATTAAATGCGACTCACTTACTTACTTGCTTAAAAGTAGTCACGTTACACTGGAACTCATAATTAATTCAGATTACGCTAACACTCAAGGACATTTATATAATCACCCAGTGTTTGGAGTGTATTGTATACTCACGTTTTGAGTACATTAGCTTTCAATATGATACTCTCTTATGAGCCCATTAGTATTAAATTACTTTTGCACTCATACCTTTTGGGTATATTTGTTTGACTGCACATGTATCTCAAACAACCATAAGTATATACTGTATCCAAACTGCATAAACACACAGTGTCACATGACTTGTACAAGTCGCCATTTTTTCCAGTAATGTGCTGAAAGACGAACATGCATTTTCTGAAATTATTGTATACCATAATTTAATTATTTGATTATATTTAATATTGCGAATTCTTCTAAATAGATCATATTTTACCGTTATTCCAATTATACGTCCATATTCCAAAACATTAAGGAAATTAGAAATAAAATAAGAACATTTTCAAATTCTTTCAAAACCATCGTAATTTTAAATATTCAGAGTGCATTTTCACAAAAATTTCATAACATTGTGTAATTCTTTCGTTCTTGACCATGGCAAAACAACGTAAATTTTGGTCATTGTTGGATTTTTAAAGGTTTGCGAAATTCGTTACAACACCTTCACGACAATTTCACGAGGAAATTGTTATAATTCTTCAACATATTTCATAAAATGGGGATCAATTCTGTGTATTCTAGAAAATGCTTTCTTACCCCTTTTTTGCTTTTGCATAACTATACTTCAAATTTCTTCTTTTATCATCACAGCATTTGCTGTCATGAGAGTGAGGGATACGACAGCTGACACCGAGCAGTGGCGCCCTCTACATAAGTCCTGAAAAAATCGCGTCTATTTTCGTTGAAAACTTAACATTTTCCTGGACGGAGAATTAGTTCTTTCCTTATAGCGTCCTTTCCTGTATAAAATACACTGACCACACAAAACTGCGCTTTGAATGGGCTAGATTGACCAATGGTCACCTAATCGTTCATGGTTTTTTTTTTCCCCAATTTCAGTACCCCCACTTAGTAAAATTGTGGCAAACTTGTCGCCAAGTTGTCTCATTTTGCTACCAAAACCATAATTACTGACCAATGGTCATTGTTGCCAAAAACAAAAATTCATGATAAATCTATGTGCATTAACATGACTGACCAATACATATGTTATGTATGTATATACTTCTTAATTATGCAAATCTTTCAAACGAAATTGCGTCTATACCTTATATACATTAAGTCGTCCGGATTTTCGAATATGGTCATTAAATCTGGGACTATCACTGACGAATGGAATGCGGCCATAAATCCCTTACCTGGAAAATAACAAAGATTTCAGCTTAATAAATTAACATCTTAAAATTGCAGACCATTTGACCTTTGGGGATTATGCACATGAGTAGAACAATTATGTTTACCAATTTATTCAGTATATTTTATAACCAAAGGGATAATATAATATAAGCGAACACTATAAATACACACTGCACTGTAAATGACCATTGGTCAAAAATAAAGCCAAGCCGAATTTAACGAAAAACATGAGCTCTTCTGATTTGTTGCACTATATCGTAGTCACGCGAACAAATAACACGGAATTACGAAATTTGGCGTTATTTAGACTTATAAAAGTTTCTTAGATTCCTTTTTATGGCAATAGATGGCGTGGCATAAGCTCACAGGGACAGTTCAAAATATTGTGACTGTGGTGGAAACAATGATGGCCACGCAAATTATTTTATTCACGCCGAAAAATTAATCCGCTATTTTTTTGAAAGACATTTCATCTGCACATGCGCAAGTTGTGTGATTCCAACCGATGTTAATTACTACCGTTAAATTTGCTATTGTTAGCAAAATCAGGAAGCTAAACACTCCTATCCATGAATCAGAACAACTATAATACATTTAAGAACATCCTCAAAAAATTTAAAGACGTCTATGAGGAGGGTAAGGGGGTCTGGGATAAAATGGACACTATATGGGCATGCAGGGGATATATGGGGATAGAGGTCGAGTCATGTGGAGGAATTTCGGAAACGTCCTTTTTGAATAGCCCCCGGTTAGAATCAATGAGCAACGGCAAGAATCCCTAGTTAATGGATTTTTAATCAATCATGGTAATTAGTGATCCCTGGTCAATCGCAGAAATATTTTAATCAATGTCAATTAAGAATCCTTGTGCATACTGTCTGTAAACATGCAGTGTCCAAAAGTACTGCCTGTCAATTGTTTACTGTCATGACATTTTGCACATTTGCAAGAATCCCTAGCTATATACATGTTAGCCAATTTTCAATCACCTTCAGAGAATATATAGCGTGCAAAGATTCTGCCTGTCCATGTCAACGTCTGCCTCCTCCCACGCCCCCAATTTTGTCAAGCGAAATTATTTACCAAGGCACGGATTAAGGCGTCAAAGGCGTGCTTCATTTTGTTGCGTTAAACGCATTAAGCTATTTTGTTTAAAGTTGATGCTTCCCGCCCCGAACTGAAAAGGTCTTTTGACCCACCTGCCCTTTTGCGAAGGGGTGATGTGGTCATGTGTCAAATGCGAGGATGACAAATTGGCATTTGCGCTTAGATCGAGACTCATTCGTTATTCGGGTTATAAATCATTCTTGCTTGACAACAATTTTCAATAGTTTGACGCATGGCTTCGGGCTCTTCCATGGGCCACCGTCTCAAGTTTGTTCCTAGACAACCTAGAAAAAAATGTATCATTAATTCAAGTGATTTTTGCATTTGATGAAATGAAAAATGAAGAAATTTGAATTCGTTATAATATGGGGCTTCCATATACCGAAGCCATGGTATAGGTATTAATCATTTCAAATGATGCAATAATTCGCAGCATGCAGAAGGCAGCACATTGGCGTGAAAAAATTAACAAGTTTTTTGCTGGTAAACTTTCGATTTTTAGAAATTACAGAGTCTAGCAGCTTATACAGAAATAGCGAAATGACATTGATTGCTTATACATGTACAGTATACCTCCACAGTGGAACCTCGGCTTACGAACTTAATCTGTTCCTCGACCCTGTTCGTAAACCGAAAACTTAGTCATGCTGACGTTGATGTGAATCAAGTTCATTTGCAGATTCTGTTTCAGAAATTTGCATTAACAAACATTGTTTCCATTAGGAAAATGTGTATTATTATGCTCTATTCTGTTGTTAATTATATAATTAAAGTCTCAAATCGACGTCATCAATGGATTATCATCAATTGCATCTGCAATTGACGTGGATAAAACAATAAACGAATTTTCGTCATATTTGCAATGTATATAGGCTATATATTTGAAACTAATATCGATTTTAATTTAAATCCTTGGAAATTATAACATTTTTGATGTTACCTGTATATTTAGTAAAACTTGTTAGTAACAAAGATGTTCTGCTGAAACTGGTAAAATAATTGCAGAAACTAGGACCTTTGATTGGTGGTCCAAAGAAATGTGTTTGTAAACTGAAGCATCGTTCGTAAAACGAAACAACATGTGGTGTTCGTAAACCGAGGTTCCACTGTACAAGCGTTTTATGTGCTATCTTTAACCACTTTCATAGTATCTTAAAATGTTTTACAAAATGCATTGTCTATATACTTTCATTATTTCAATTATATACGTATACAGAAACAAGATTCTAAGAATTTTTGTAGATAGAACTGGTGACTGCTTCATATGTATAAGCAAAGCTCAAACTGAAATTTAGATAAATTTCATGTGCATTGATATTTTCTTAAACCAGACTTAAATCTAGGTAGTATGCAGTCCATATTAGGTTTCATTTTCCTTTTACATCAATTAGAATATCATTACAGAAACAACATTCTAGGAATTTTTGTAGATGAAGCTGATGACTGTTTCATATGAGCAAATAAAATGAAATTTATTTAAATTTCATTTGCTATATACACTCAGGTGGTTGTCCACTTTTGAAAAAGATTCAAATTTCACACCTGTTTTATACAGAATTCACACGAGGACAAGTTTTCAGATCTTTTGTAGAAACTTTTGTGACATTTCGAACCTATATTTAATACACGGTCAATATGATAACGACGCAATATTTCGGGAACTAAGCCTCTGCTCAACAACAGCGCAGAATTTCTTCAGGAAAAAAATGCCGACACTTTGGTTGTGCCGTGATTAATAGATTTGCACATTTTGCATAATTGGTCGACTATCATTATCAGCAGTGCGTATCACGAGTGTATTAAAAAGTGCCGTGTAAACCCTGCTGCACCATGTTCTCGTTTTAATGACATGCAGCGCTTTAGATGCGGCTTAATTGCCTCAACCAATTAAAGTTCAATTCTGGGTCGAGTGTTGTGACCTGCCTTCGCTGCCAGCTATTTGTAACTGTTGTTCTCGTTGGTGGAATCACTGCTGGATCCGATCCATGGAATCCACGTGTATGGGGGCTCCCCCTGTCGTCAAACTGCGCAACTAAGTGCAGCCCTTTGCCTTGCCTCCCAGCGCTGCGAATTGCACGCGGGCCTGGCCGTTCGACGACTATTCTAAAATTAACACGAGAAGTAAATAAAAATTCGGGACTTTAGCAAATTGTACTCATGAGTAGGAGTATACTTATTACGATTGCAGTGAAGTCGTACTCTATAGTATGAATATAGTACATTAATCAAAAGTCATTTGAAATGATTAATCAGACTAGGGTAAATTATGTACTCATGAGCAGAAGTACGGATAATGAGTTCCTGTGGAATCATGCTCCATAGTATGACTAATATCGTACTCAGACTTATAGGTAAATTCTACTCATGGATAGGAGTAATGATTATGAGTATGATTGATTGCAAATTACTGTTTATTGGAACTGTTTAGGAAAAAAACCAGTACATCTGATGTCAAGAGGATTATCAGTAGAAATATAAACATTCATATTGTCGTTTAGGATGACTTTCATTTCAAGTTACTCATTCTCGTTACTCAAATGTATTAAACGCGACTCAATTTAATTACTTACTAAAAAGTATTTCCATTAATACTCGATTACATTGGTACTCATACTTTTAGATTGCATTAATACTAAAGGACATTTGTAATCGCCCATTGTTAGTACGTTTTGTTAGTAATCTATTGCATTATACTCATACGTTTTGAGCACATTTTTCAGTGCATTTTGTATTTAACTACACTTTGTACTCAATACTCTTTCACTCATACTCAAATAAATTCATTCAATGCACTCATTACTGCCTAACATTGATACCAAGTCATTCATTTATTTTAACGCTTAATTCTAAGTATGGTAAACCAAATTACCGAAATTTGCAAAAAAACAAGTACAGAAATTTGGTCTACATGTATACATTTTTAGACAATTTGTAAAAAAAAATAATAAATTATATATAAAAAAATCAATTTGAGTTTATATAGAAACATGTTTTCACAAACACGCTATTGGCATGTTTTTTGCGAAAAGTTGCGCATGTATAATTGGCGACTTTCATGTATAATCAGTGAATTTTCAACTTTTATAGTTGAAAAGGCATGAAAGGAAGTCCATTTATCATAACTGACATTGTATAGACACAAATATCCATTATTATCATACTTTTCTTAGAATTGGGTTAGTTAAATTCTATTTTGCTTTATATTTTTACAACATAAAGTTAGAAATTACAAATTTCGAAACTTTAGAAAAAAAAAAATGCAACAATTGACCATTATAGCCATACGAGTACTTAGTCTAGCAATCGGATTACATGTCCGGCTTTATGGTGACCCAAATTCGGAAATAGGTTCGTCTGATATTTCACAATGCATTTTTTTTTCTTCAAAAAACGGTGTGAAGAAAACTTTGGATAATAAAAGAGGGATAAAGGTGAATAGGGGGATTCAGTAAAAAGATGAAACACTATAAAAACGATATCATGTCAGGCACAATGAGAGGCTTCAATAAAATGACTGGACTCCAAAGTGAAAGGTTTTGAACCCCGAAAACGGGGGACAAAACCCTCGGCATTGTTAAAGTTGAGCTCATAGCAAAAATATATAAAAAGAAGACACACACAAAAAAATACAGGCGCGAAAAAATCATGTTTCCTATTTCCACCATCAGATGTCGCGCAAGTCCAAGCTTTTATGTAACGCTATTATGCAAATTAGCATCGTATAGGGAAGCAGCAGCAACAATAAGAAAGAACGCTTTCAGGCAACGTAATTGTCAACTTCCTAACAATATCAGCAAAGCAATAGAACTATAATTAAATGAAATGCGATTTAAATAATACTCTTTTTAAGGCCAAATAAAATTAAGTTGTTGCTTGTCGTGACGTCATTGGCTTGTTTTCATACATAGGCAATTCCTTTTTTTACTTTCTTTATAAATAGATTTTTTGCATAGTAATAATCATTTAGTATGCAATATTTGATGAATAACAGTATAACAAGAGACGAGGAGATGTTTTAGTGCATTGATTATATATGATGTTCTCACCATGTAGTCAGATTCTGAATTTTTTTAAATACAATTCCTTTAAAATTTTGATAAATTAGAAATTGTTCAGCTTTAATTAATGCCATACATTTTTTTAAAAAAAATACAGATTCTCATTCAATTGTAAAAAAAATGACAAATACAAACTCAAATTTGTTCAATTCTCTCATAATCCAGGCATTTATATTTCAATTAAATTTAAAATTAAAACAAATTCTAAAAAAAATTGACAAAAACTTTGATTGTATAAAACTAATTTTAACATTTTGGTAGTTTAGTCCATTAAATATACTCGTATAGGAAGTTCTCACCATGTAGTCATTCAGGTTTTGATTTTTTTAAATTCATTTAAAATTCTGATAAAATCAGAAATTCTTCAGCTTTTGATCAATCAATGCCATAAATGTGAAAAAACAACAGATATTTGTTCAATTCATACTTATAATCCAGGCATTTGTATCTAAATTAAATTTAAAATTAAAATAACAAATTTGAAAAAGTGACAAGAACTCACATTGTAGAATAGCAAATTTAACATTTTAACATTTTAATATTTTTAGTCAATTGATTATATAAGAAATTATCACCATGTAGTCAGGTTTTGATTTTTTACAGTTAAATTCATTTAAAATTTATTCTGATAAAATCAGAAATTATTCAGCTTTGATTATAATGCCATAAAGGCGAACAATGCAAATATTTGTTCAATTCTCATTCCTAATTCAAAAATGCCTCTCAACTAAATTTAAAATTAAGACAACAAATTTTAAAAAATGACAAAAACAAACATTGTAGAAAAGCAATTTTAACATTTTGATATTTTAGTCCATTGATTATATAGGAAGTTCGTTCTCACCATGTAGTCAGATTTGATCTTTTAAAATTCACTAAAAATTCTGATAAAATCAGACATTATTCGGCTTTGATTAATGCCAGAAAGGTAAAAAAACAATACAAATATATTTGCTCAAATCTCGTTTATGATTCAGGAATATGTCTCTCAATTAAATTTAAAATTAAAACAGTAAATTTGGAAAAAATGACAAAAACTCACATTGTAGAAAAGCAAATTTAGCGTTTTACCATTTTGATATTTTAGTCAATTGATTGCATAGGAAGTTCTCACGATGTAGACAGATTCTAAATTTTTTTGTAAAATTCATTGAAAATTCTGATAAAATTAAAAAATATTCAGCTTATATTTAAAAAGCCTATAAATATTAGTAAATTTCGTTTTTCAGAACATTCCACGAACATCCCATAGTTTCCTCGCATAATATTTTATAACCATTTTCTAGGAATTTATGGTAATGGACATAAGTCAGTGTGCCAGTTGCAGGCTCCTGAAAAAGTAAATAAAAAAATGCATGCTTCTATGTTGAGAGATAAGAGACCACTGCAAAACCGAGATAAAACTACTATCCCTGCAATATGGACAGGATCAACTGGCCATTTTATAGAAAAGTCTATATTTGATCAAACCATTTAATGGCTGTAAAAAAGCTATTCTCTTCGATAGTAATAAAACTGATCACCGAAATTTATTCCACCATGGGTTATGGATTTTAGTCACATGTCCATGTCCACGCGGTTTTTTTTCCATAAAATTATTTAATAAACGCTATTATTTAAGTCAAACCTTACATTTCTATAAATTGACACGCAATAGAGTTTAATAAATCCAATTTATACTTTACAATCTTCAGATAAATGCATATGTAGAATAAGAAACTTGCTAATTTGACGAAATTTCATTTTTTTCTTTAGATTTTTTTTGTCTCAAAATAATGCAAATTAGAAAATAACTTATCCTTTGAGGAAATATCATGCACAGATAAATGTCTACAAAATTTATTTTCAAAATTCTGAAAAACGTCTGCGTTATTATTGCAGTTGTCTAAAAAAAATAAGCCAAACTGATTTTGTAATTTAAGAGCTGTAATTTAATACAATACATTGTCATCATTTGGGGAAAAAGTGTGAGTTTTACTAATTTTTTATTCAGACGATTTTGATAATAAGTAAAAGCAAAGATAAATACAACAAATTGCAAGCTGGCATTTTTACTGAATAGCAAAGGGCTGCTTTATCAAGAGCGACATCTAGGGGGAATTTCATGCAACAGCGAGAGGGGAACTAGGAAACGTCAATAGTAGCCATGGAATTACATAAAGATTGCAATAAAATCATTGCTTAAGTTCAAAAATTTGTAGAATAAATGAATTACAGCGATAATCATAGCACATTTTCCTTTACTTGTAAAATATGCGTATAATCATGAAAAGAAAAATTCATTATTTAATGACATCATGCAATCATTACGAATGATTCTTTCGGTTTTATATTTATTTATTTATTTATGTAAAACAATAAACTTATTGGAGACGTTCGAATTTGAATTATGTTAGAATGTATTTATTTCAGAAACCAAGGCATTTTGTCTTATTGTGGTTCAGCACTTCCTGTTGGAGTATAAATATAAGTAAACTTATTAAGAATCTAAAATTGGATATGAAATAGACGTTCGATTTTTTTACACGGTGGCCCATTTGTATCAGATTTTAGATTCTTAATAAGTTTACTTATTATAAAAATAAAAAAAAATTACTGCAAAATTTTGCTCATACTCCAATAGTAGGTACTAAACCACAGTAAGACAAGCTACCTTGGTGCCAGAAATAAATTATTTTTAAAATAATTCAAATTCGAATGTCTATTTGTCATCCGATTTTACATTCTTAAGTTGTTGTTTTTTATAATTACAAAAGTACTGCACAATTTTGCAAATATTCCAGAATATGTTATTAAAACACAATAAGGCCGACTTGTCACTGGAAGTGATGTCGCGCGACCTGGAAGTCGCGAGAATGGGGTCGCGTCATAATGTCCTTCACAAAATGTCCTGACCATTATTTTGTGAAGGACATTATGTCCAGGACATTATGACGCGACCCCATTCTCGCGACTTCCAAGTCGCGCGACATCGCTTCCAGTGACAAGTCGGCCTAGGACAAAATACCTTGGTTTCTGAAACAAACATGTATTTTAAAATAATTCAAATTCGAATGTTAGATTTTATTATCTTATTTCAGTAGAACCTGTCTAAATGCATACACTTGGGACCGGTTAAAAATATGCTTTTAGACAGGTTATGCATTTTTATACCGGTTCATTTATACACGTGTTTTTAGTCGGGACCAGCACAATTTATGCATTTAGCTAGGTTATTCATTTAAACAGGATGGATTTAAACAGGTTCTACTGTATAGTCGTATAAATAAAAATACGTAAATGAAATAAATACATACTCGTAAATGCAAAATTTTGCTCATACTCCAAAAGGAGGTACTAAGCCACAGTAAGACAAGATACCATGGTTTCTGAAATAAATATATTTTAAGATAATTCAAATTAGAATAAATAAAAATTTAAAAAACATACTGCGAAATTTTATTCCTACGACTGTGCTGACTTTAAGACCACCATAAAGACAAACCAGATTCTAATCCAGAATAGTAGATTTCCTCTCCTTTAACATCCATCGACTGATTTGCAAACAGGGGTTGCTAATCGTGAATTATATAATCCATTAAACTTCTGGGTAATAAAAGCGGCACGGAATTACTCCATTGTAGAGTCGTCGCATTTCCCCATTCTTATAGTTGTCTTTCCAAAAACAAAACAGCGTGTTATGAATGGTGGCATCTATTCGTCAAGTGGGAAAAGCGTCATTTCTTTAATAATCTTTAATGGAGCTTTCAGAGGACTACAAAGAATAATGGACGTCACTGCGTTCCTTCCATGGTCACGTTTCAATGATTCCAACCCGAGCCATTATGCTGGCTAAGGCTAGTTTTACGTGGCCATTTGTATAACTTACGACAGTCTGGTGCAGTCATAAATTCAACTCTGTACATACATAATGGAAGACGGAAGATAAAAGCAGTGTCCATAGCTCTCACTTTTCATGGCACTAAAAAGATGGTGGCACGCATCTTTGGCGTGAATACGACACGTGACATTCCTCCCTTCCTTAAGTGGGCATGATATTATCCCCCTCCCCCCTTTACCCCTTTACAAAAAAAACCCCACACATTTGGTAGCGAATAATGTTTATTTTAAAAGGTACGTATTACTGGTGAAAAAAACAATAGAAACCAATAGAGATTTCTATTGGTTTCTATTGTTATTTGGACACTTTATTGATTTTAATTGTTATCTATGGTTCCTGTAATGACTTCTATTGGCTTCCATTGACTTCTATGGTTTAGCTGTATTGACTGAACAATAGAAAACAATTAAAACCAATTAAACCAATATAAATTTTCTATTGATATTAATAGAAAACAACGTTCTAAATAACAATAGAAATCACTATTCTTTTTTTCACCAGGGATAGCATTTGAATTTTTCAAGATTTAAACGTATTACTGTATTCTGGAAATTTAAATTAATGCACAGTTAAATTTTTAATGAGCTCAATGTGTAATATTGCAATATTTTCATTTATCATTGCGTATACATGTTTGTGTTGATGTTCAAACTGGAAAATAATGCTTCATGCATCGTGTTTAACGTGTTATGGTGTTTTAATTAAATGATCAATACAGTGAAACCTGTCTAAATGAATAACCTCTCTAAAAGCATAAAATATGCCGGTCCCGACTTGGTAATCCGTGTGTAAATGAAACCAGTCTAAATGCATAACCTGTCTAAAAGCATATTTTTCATCTTTCTCAAGAGTATGCATTTAGACAGGTTCTACTGTATGTTACTTAAATGGTGTGGAGCCAGTATTTTTTAAATATGTTACTTTACATCCTTATTGATTAACTAGTGTGAAATTTTTTTTTAAATCCACATGTAGACAATGAGGAAATTGATTGACAATTTGATTGTAATCAAAATAATTAATAATTTGTTATTATAATATTAATGAGTATATTTTAATCAACTGACTAACCTGTTCTAAAATTATGAATTTCAGATGTGGTCATATACAATATCGTAATAATCAATAAAGGTGAATAATTCCAACTAAATCATTACATTAAATCATTATTACAGAAAATAAAGGTTTATTAAAAGCAGATTAAAAGCCTTCATTAAATGTTAATATGTAAATATAACGCTAATGCATATAACGACCAGATTCGCTTAACGCTAATAAAACAAAGCATATTTCTGTTTCAATATGCTTTGAATTATAAAATTTTAGTTTTAAGGCTCTAATGTCAAAAATAATTAAGCAGGCAAAGATAAAAAAATTAATCATAATGATTACCAAGAATTTCATTTCCATCTTTGTTAACTATTATAACTTCCAAGTTTACAATATCTCCATTATAAATGTGTAATTCATTATTTGGCTTAACAGCTTGAAGATTAAAATTTGTTTCCAATATATTGTTAAAAATTTAAACATTTTTTGTTTCAAATGTCGTGCAATCTGAGCAAAGTCTTAAAAAGTCCCAAACAACAAATATTTATATTTCTCATGTTTCATTCGGATATCTGGATTTCTCAAAAAATCGCCACATTTTGTCTCATCGCAAACTCATCTGTTCATTATGGAAGTTTACGGTGTCACCACTCCAGTTAAAACATAAGCCCATTCTATAAATTTAGAAGCACTACTATAGCTACCGATTCCATGACATTTTTCTAGATTTTTCTGATAAATGGAAATTTTCTGATCTCGAAGAGAAATTCCCGCATAAAATTGGTGTTTGACACACATTTAGGCATAATTCCCGACTTTTCCGAGGTTTTTAAAATTAAAGTATATTTGGGGCTGGGGAAAAATTTCTTCTGGTGCCCATTTCCCCTTTCACTGACATTTAAAACTAAAAAAAAAAAAAAAAAAAAAAAAAAAAAAAGACCTTTTAAACTTAAAAATGCCATCATTAGTGGACGTCCACAATGGCTACCCCCTTCCCTACCTCCCTCTTGAGAACGTCATATTTGAATGGACTCTTATAGTGACCTTAAGGTGCTATTTGCACATCATTATGCAATACACATTTGCATTTGTGTTTTTTAAATAATTTTTAGCATGGTAGATTTTTTAAAAATGCGATAGACAAGTAAAATAAGTTAAAATTTTATCGGAAATCCGAAATACACTGTGACAAATCAAGCTGATTAAGTTATTGGAAAAAAAATCGGTTGAGTCCATAGTCACCAAGATGGCGCTGGTTGCACACCCAATTCACGCATATACAAACATTCCGCGAATCCAGCACATTCCTGAACGATCAAGCTACTCGGGGCTTACTGAATTAATCCATGATTATCCCAGCTGCTTATTCCACAAAATGCGAAAATTTATTCAAATTTATTTTCACGAAATAAGCACCCACAGCCGCCTAGCATTTTTGCCTTCAATCGGGAATGTTTTCCTCAACAAGTTCGCTCGACGGGTGTTAATTAGCGAAATCTTCTTACGAGATAAAGAAGGCCTATCCACGTCTTAGGCTTTTCAGGGCGACAAAAGCGCCTAATAATAGAATACTTAAGGCGACGAAAAGGAAGGTTAAGAAAAGGTGGTGGGGGAAAAGGGGTGGGGAAGAGAAAGAAAGGGTAAATGGATTCGGGAAGGAAAACGAGGCGCAGGCGTAGGATTAAGGGATTAACGGTGTGGACTTTGGTAGATTTCTGTCTCCAAAATGGCCCAGAAAGGGGTCATACAGATGGAACCTCGGCATAGGAGCCGCCTAGGGGCCATTTAAGGAAACTGAAAGTCGTGGGATGAGCAGATGGGACAGAAAAGCGGCCATTCAAGAACGACGTCCCAGAAATTCCTTCAAACGTTGACACGTACACCCCCCCCCTTCTCTTCTCCCTCATTCCGTACCTCCTGTCCACACTGTGCTTATTTCCTCTAAGACCCTCCCCCTTCATAGACGTCCTTAATGTTTGTGAAAAGTAGGGTGTCCGGCAAATTTTATGGAAAAATTCAAGCTTAGTACAAGGCCCATACTATAAATTTCCAAGTACCCCTCTTGCTACCAGCTCCACGATATTTTGCCACCCAGATTTTTCTGACTAACGGAATTTTCCTGACCTCGAAGAGAAATTCCAGCATAAAACTGATGTTCAATACAAATTTGAAGCAAAATTCTCGACTTTCATAAAGTTCCAAATTCATGTATATTTGGGACTGGGGGCACATTTCTTCTGGTGTTTCTCCCCAATCGCTGACCTTTCATACTCAAGTAAACAGAAAAACCAAAAAACTGAAAAAAATACTCATGAGGCCGTGAAGAGTTGTTGTCGAGACGGCTGGGAGAGAACTGTCCTAGAAAACAATGAAAATGTCCTGTCTCAAGATAGTCTACTCTACCTAACTACCATTTATTGAGATAACATCGTCAGTGTCAGCCAGTCACTAATGTGTTATAGAAGAGAGTACTTAAAAATGCTGGTTATTCACCCTAGGCAGTTTGATAAACGCAGAATGGCACATTACTGAACATTGGCTGATTATGTACCCCTACTTTAGAAATGATCAAAATCATCTAAAATAATATATACTCCAACAGTTTTTTTAACACATGGAAGTTACTTTAACCAACAATTTATGCAATATGTTATATATAGTTTTCCCACTTTTGTTTCTATGACGTATACATATATGTAATGAATCCAATGATCCAAAATCCGGTTAAACCGTCTCCGGATAACCGAATTCTTGTTTTCTGTCCCATTTCCAACGGCTTTCTAGACACGACATTATGCAAATTGATGATTGACTATCTAGAACATTAGTGCTTAGAAAACAGTTGGAGATGGGACAGTAAAACAAGAATTCGGCTATCCGGCGACGGTTTAACCGGATTTTGAATCAGCTGGATTTCTGATATGTATAAACAACATACATTATACATGTATACTTTTCTGTGTTTATTAAGTAAATATTTAAGTACGTCTTCCGAGTATTTCTAAAGTAATTTTCCAAAGATTAAAAAAAAAACGAATGGAAAATGTGAACATAATTTGATTACCGTGAAATTTTTATGTTAGTTTAATCTTGTTCAAAATATATTTCATTTCGATATGAATGGATGAAAATATTGATTCAAGTAATTAAAAGGGAAACTTCCGTGGGGCAATCACTGATAGCAGGGATGCAAGTAGTGTTTGCTTGTCATCCGGGGCAGCTTTTGAAAAATTAAGGGAGATTAATATCTTGGTTGCAGAATGTTCTGAAATTTTATCTTTTTACTCTATCAGTATAGAGAGTCAAAATATAAATACAGTGAATTCCAAATAATGGGACCAATGACTTTTGTAAAGAATCAAAAATACGCATTAAACCATTACTTTTAGGTTAATGAAACCGTACCACACAATGACACCAAATTCTATTCCCTGAAATAGTCCAATTTTTAAGAATGAACTGTAATTAAAACGTCTTGAGACTTGCCTCAAGGTTTCATATTTTATTCTTCGCTTACAAACGTTAAAAGTATGATTATTTTCTACTTTTTCATTATTTTAATTTAAAACAAGACTCACGTATGCTGGGATTGTATTTTTGTTAATTCACTGAATTTATTGCCAATAGATGGCACTGGATGTCGTGATATTGACAGTTTTTCATATCCAAGAGTAACGTGCATGTAAAATACGTTAATTATAAATATATTTAAGACAAGGGGAATTGAGATTCATAATTCTCAGAATATCCTTTGTTTTTACTGTATTTCAATGAACGTACATGTCTTAGAATTATAGATTCTAAATTAATTAACAGAAAAATGCATCAAGAACCATGTTTTCAAAACACGTTTCTAAAACTAACTTTCATGAATGAGAAACAACTAAAAATTCAGGAAAAAACATTCAAGAAAACATAAACTAAAGGCAATTTATGTTTAGATAAGCGAAAAACATTCATCAACTTCCAAATGTAATTTATTTGTTCTATCACTAAGTTCGAGGAAGATCCACGCCTTAGTTGCCTCTAAGTTGTCTCTAAAATTTTCATAATTTCAGTTATTTGCATTGGCACCCCCTTCGAGGTTCTTCCTTGGGAATCTTTCCAGCTGAACTTTCCCGTTAATACACAAGCGTCAAGTCAGTGCATGCATAATGTACTTATATTGGCACGCAGACCCAGGCAGGGTTGTCTGGGTCCCTCGACAAATTTCCACCCAACTTTAGCTTTGGGGGTTGCTCGCGTTGTTTATCTGCACGTATTCTGTGTATAAAGCTTTTTGTGAAATTTGCACGAAAAGTCGCCACGTGGGACTGCGACATTTCAGGGTCTCGACGAAATACACAAGTGCGCATGCGTCAACGTACGCCCGACGGCGTTTTTAATATCGCGTTTGATTAGGCTATTATGCTCAGAATTCAGAGTAAGATTTTGAGATGGATGAGGGGAAGTTCCCGTTTTAATATTTTGCATGTTGCCCTTCCCAGCCCCTCCCATCCCGAGGCCACATTTCCAAAGCGGTTTTAAAATCTTCCACTATTCCCAATCATTTCAAAAATAAACCGAAAATTCCATCGTTTTCTATCCTGTCGCTTGCAATAGCGGTGCATTCCTCAGACATGCTTTTCAGCGTGTTGAAACCTTAATTGCTTTCTAAATTGGAAATTCATTGCAAAATGCAGATTTATTTTGAGGGATTTCGATCGGGATTCCATTTCGTTAAACATAAATATGGCTAAAATGCCCTATAAAACTCTCAAAGGTTTAGAACACCCAAAAACTCATGTTTTCCAAATAAGCACTTTTCGACATGTGCATGAAAAACGTGTCTTTTGAAAGAAGATTTTTCAGTATGTTAAATTGCCATGGAATATATGATCCAAGATTTATTCATTATACTCCTAATTTACATATTTATGGAGATGTATAAAGTAATTTAAAGCTATTTAACATACCTATATACTGTACAGTTTTGTTTTCATCGTGTTTATTTACAATGTATTAACTGAGTTTTTTTTTTTTAAATAAATAAGAAAATGACATCTTACAATGTTGTAAGGATTTGAGAATTGCTATTGGCCTCCCAATTAAATTTGTATACATTTTTTTATCAAATATGAATTTAGGAATTATTCTTAAACATAAACATGTATAAGATGTCTTTCTGTGCCAAATTGATGATATTATTTAACCAATTTATCTTTTAAATACATCTAAGCAAGTTATAATAAGAGACTAAGTAATTTTAAACTAATTAATTAAGTGCCTGTATATAATATTAACTATATGATATTTCAGATAATAGGAAACTTTAATGGATCTTACAAACCATGATGTGCAGATATGAGAATAGTTAATGGTTCTATAATAAAATTTCTATAAATTTTTGATCAAATATTAATTTGGAGAATATCGTCAAACAGAATATAAGTTAACCATCTTTATGTTCAAACTTGATGGTTCTGTTTTGAAAAGGGACAAAGTTTAAAGTAATTAATTAAGTGTCTGCATATAAATTTAACTATGATATTTCAGATATAGGAAAATTAAATGCAGCTTACAAACCATGATGTGCAGATATGAGAATGATCCTACAATTAAATTTCTTCAATTTTTTGATCAAATATGAATTTTCAGATTATTCTGAAACCCTTTTTAAGTGTTAATTTGATGGTACCGTTTTGGAAGGATATATTATTTGACCAATGACTACCTCATTTGTCTCATCCTATTCTATATTAGTATTTCTAACCTCTTGTTAAGTAATAAAATGTATCTAAACATGTGTACACACACGACAATTACATTCCGTAGACGTCATTATGTGTTCATTATTGTAATTTACTTGCAGAAACATTTGCATTAAACATACATACCAAGTAAATACATTTTCCTATTTTTCACTTATCTGGGTATGAAATTATTAAATGAGCTCATGTTCTATTGTTTAGCTTAAAATATCAAAACATTTTTTACACGTCTGTTGCTCTCATCATTTACAAGTTTCCACACACATAAAAATGTATAAAGGATGTCTAACTCAGATATTGAACCAAAAGCCAAAATCTCTTTAGTACAAACCAATTTCATGCAAATGACAATGGAAAACATTCATCTTTGATGACACTCAACAGAGTCTGTCAGGAATCTTGAATTAATATCATAAGGATGAAACTCGATTTATTTTGCCGAGGGATATCCTTGATGGGAAAGTGAGTGACCCACACGGAAAGGTCAAGCCTGATGCATTCATAATGGTCATTTTCATTCTTGCCTTTGAAAACCGGTTCAGCCCCTACAAATAATCAACAAAATGGCTGAATCGAGTGGACACTTTAAACAGATCCTCGAGCCATTATCATAATCGTCCAACAGCAAATTAATTATGAAAGAGGCTTAGCAACTGACGGCTGAACAATGTCTATTGGAAACCGACGGGATTATTGATTTAAAATGTCTGGAATAAATATAAATCAAGTCAACAAAATGGAAGCGACGTAAATATTGCATGCTTTAGAAGAGATTAGGGTGGGAAGAAGCCTGATTATGACCAAGTGAAGCTCTCTGCATGGCTTTTTCCACGACTTTTGTTTCAGTAAATTTTCAACATGGAAAAATGGTATAATTAGGGTTTATAAACTGTACTCATATGAGGATTAAATGTTTCGTTTGTTTGAATGTTGGCATCTTTGCTAACTTTAAAGCATAAGTTTAGCATCGATTTGTCCATTTCTTAACTGAATGCATCTTGGTTTAAAAACATTTTAACAAATTCAATTTTAAGATCATTTTTTCAATTTGTTGAAGGAACATATTGAAGTAAAAAACTAACTGAAAATAAGAATTAACAAAGTGTCTGAAAATCTCAAAATTGTATTAGGAGGCCAATATATATGGTTATAATCATATCTGCACAACACGATATATGATATATAATGGGGTGTTGATTTTACATATTTCAAAATCTTATCTTGCTAAATTGTCATATTTTAATGATACAGAAAATTAAGTAACTGAAATACAGCAGTTGAAAATTTCTTAGACTTGCATGTATTTTGACGAACTTAAATATTTACATTCCGAATAAGTTTTGAAATAGACCAAACACGTGTATACATGAATTTAAAATAAATGTTCAGTTTATGGACATAACTACTGCTTAATTCCAATTTAAATAAGGAATATCATTTACTTTATCAATTACTTAAGCTTGGCATTACTGATTACAAGAATTACGTTTTACAAAATAGTTTCTCTTATGTCTGTGATTAAAATTTAAAACAAAACTTTATTCTCGAAGGCATGCAGGTATATTACATTCGAATTTGCCTCAATGCTATAGTAAAAATCGTGAATTTTAAAATGTGTATATAGTTCACGGTTACACTATATATAGATAGTATTCTATGTTATACCTGTCTTACAAGAAAAATGGAATTTATGACATTACAGAAAGTGCATGTTTAGAACCGTGCCTTCATGCTTTTCCAAAAGATTTTCTCCATAATTTTGCAGATTTCGTCGCTTATATATATATATATATATATATATAGCGTATACATAGCATAAATTACAGAATTTACCATGTAACGTATACAGCACACAACATCAAGGCACTTTTTCTCGTGATGATGTCATTGACGTAACTCTGAATAAGGTCCATTGCTCCTGGTCGAAGTTTTACATGCAGTTTGATATTTATACAGTTTAACACTGCAGTTGAATTTCATAAACACACATGCCGTTTGTTATATCTGTTAAAACATATAATATATATTCCCTGTTACATGTTTCATAAATGTACTTATATAATTTTCATTTAAAATGCATACTAAATTCGAAATACATGACCTTTACAATAAACGACAATTTTAAATTCTTCATCTGAAAATTCTTAATGTATATATATAGCAATACCATATTTTTTCAAGATTTTGATAATGCATGCTTACCAAATAATTTTCACCTCATTTAACAAAGTCAGGAATTTGGCAGTTTTCCATGAAGCGATGAATACATATTTTTACATTTAGTCGTATTCGCGTTTAGAAAACATATGCATCGTGTTTCAATAAATAACATACTTTTTTGGGACATGTAAACATAAATGTAAAATGTGACATGTTCAATTAGAAATGCAACATACCTGCAGCATGTTTTATTTTTACATGGAGAATGTGTATATACATATATAGTATAGCATCCCACATATTTACTCAGATAACATGGAAATATTTTTTTGTCCATAAACTGCATGTATATATATATGAAAATATATGGATCATATATAATTGCTTATATAAAAATGTCCTTATATTTAAAATGTCTGAACTGTCCCAATTACACGTGTAGTCTATGATCACATGGCACCATACATACTGTTGGACATAAATTGGCCCATGCATTGCTGGATCACCCCTGTTCCCCATGCATATGTTTTAACCCTAGTTTCTCTCTTCCATCTGCCGCGTCTGTGCTGAAGCTTTATGTCGCCATATGTTGTTCGTTTAGCATGACATATTCTAAACGTGGACACCAAGAAATGTTTAGCTGTTTTTAAAAGAAGAGACAAATTTGTTGTATATTTTCAAATAAATATAAGCCAGATAAATAGTAAGCCATTAAATGGCCCATACTAATATATCTTCACTATAGAATCAATTAAGCCTAAGCCTTGGTAATTCATATAGGGCAATAAGCGAATATGCTGGAAAGCCAACGTATATAATTGCTGACTGCATGGAAGATAAGTAATCCTATTTCATTAACTTGAAATTATAAGCTGAATAAATACGGTTCTTTATATTTAACGAATTTTATGAATATAAATTCTTAATATTTAGAAGCCGAAAATGTTGATTTATTAAAGGCTTACGTGATGGGTTGCATGTTATATCATGCAGATGCGTTGACTTTATAGTGTGCATTTTTCAGGGTTCCAAAACGACCAAGCTCGTATATTTATGTTTTTTGAAACTTAGCATGTCAACAATTTTGCATAACAGCATGTTCTAGTATATGTGTTTTATGTATATACATATATATATGTTTGCGTATTCCATTTCCATTCGTCTGCATTGCATATATATATATGCATGACAACAGCATATAAATGAATATTTAAAAAAACCAGCATATATTCGTAATTTATATTTAAGAGATTTACAATATACATCATACTTCAAAAAATACTAAATTAAGTATTTTCAACATTCTCTGAAATTGTAAATAAAATGTTTTTTATTTCACGCTGAGAATTTGATAATTTTGGAACTTGCAATTTAAAAACGCGTTGTGTATTCAATTTATTTCCTTCGAGATAACATTACCACGGAATTTACATTAATTTATATCAAACATGTAACATAAGATAATGCATATTAAAGTTCTTACATGACATTTCTTAATCGTGAAATAAATCAAAACTGAATTTCTAATTTTGCAATATTTTTGATAAATTCAATTTATATTTAAAAAATACAATATTTATCAAACCATTCAATTTTTGTAATGACAAATTATATTTTATATAAAAATGTATACGATTTTGAAATAAAAACTTCAGTTTTTTAATAAAGAAGCTATATATATATATGCATATTCAAAAATGTCATTTTATATGATGATGTCTAAATCGTATAATGTTTATAACCTTTAAAATTATCTCTCTTTATGCATGTTGTTTATATCGTTTTTCATACTTGCTTAGAACAATATGCATGTTATTCAAGTTTTATTTAAATGCACATTTTTAATTTTGCTAAAGATATATATACTCTAACCTATATCATTTGAATTAAGAGATAATCGGGTTTTTTATTACTTAAAATGTTCAATAATAAACGTCTGGCATATCCGAAAATACTAAGTATAAATTATCCACATAAGACGAAATGATGAATTTTTCTGTTTTATTTATACCTATACATGTATATATACATGCACAATTTAAAATTTTTATGCATGTTTAGATAATTTGAAACATATTTTTAAACATATATTACTGCAGACAAGATTTCAAATGCCATGCATGATAATTTCTTAAAATGTTTTAAAAACGTTTTATGACACATAGAAATAATCGTCATATAGTATATATTAATATATATATATTAATATATACAAGCATATAATGCCATTATCAAGTTATGTTACATTTCCACTTACATGAATATTAGACAAACGAATAAAATAATGTTATGTTCATCATATTCCACGTTATGTATATATAGTGTGAAATTTACGCAAAATAATTATTCACAGAATTTTGATCATGTTACATTCCACACATAAATCTGTCAGCATTTTGTGCAACACTTGAAACTTATGTTTTAGCAAATTTTATAACTACATTTATATTGGAAGCCATTCCACAAATTAACCAAATGATATACAGTTTAACAAATTTTACAACACAAATTGTTTCAGCACATCACCATGAATACGGTCTGTAATTTGTTAATCTGTTATCAGATATAACAAAACATGCATGCATGTGTTCTGCATATATACACGAGTATAACTTTACTAATCGGCCTATATAGCGTTTATATGTTCTGTAGTATACGCTATATTGGCAAGTTTATCCCACCAAGGGTGGTCCATTAGTGCAAATCGCCGTTCTCCAATGACAAAGCCAAAAAATGGCCCTTGGTGCGTGTCCACGTTGCTGACCCTGCCAACAAAACGGGTTAAGTCAACAAGATGCATTATCAATGTGGACGTGTTTATCGCACGTGTAATTGCTGTAGCATGATGTAGCATTATGCGAAAAGGAACACCTTTTGCATGATAAGCAGTTCACCGCCATGACGGGTCCTTCTTCCCCCCCTTTCGGACTTTCAAGTTAATCTAGAAGGGAAAAATGGCTGAAGGCCATTCATGATGAGGAAAATCGGTGAAGCAGAAAAACAAGGACCAGTTTTTTTGACCAATCCACATGCACACACTGCCCTCGTGCCGGTGTTGGTGTTGTTGTTGTTGTTGTTGTTGTTGTTGTCGCGGAGGGCCCGTATCCAACATCAACATCGCATTCAACTCCTAACTGCCCCATGAATGGAATGAAAAGGCAGAGAGGCGGTACCCCAGTTTAGGATTGCCTTTGAATTTAAGTTGGCATTTTTTGAATTTGTACGCATGCCTGCCCACTTCAAGAGGCTTTCAAGCCGGTTCTATGCCGACTTGTTCGGACCCCGCATTATTAAAAGGACATTAGTTTGTTTTTGCTACATTCTCCGAATGCGACTGGGACTATTTACGAGATGGATTAGAGCACGGGAAAACCCTGCGGTCGGAGAATGCTAATCGGTTAGGACTGGAAGGGTTAGCCCCAGGAGCACACCCCTAACTGCTTCAGGTCACCAACTGTAATGGTACCTTAATCCCTATCAATTTCTGGTGTTGTAGAGGTCCTACTGAAAGGTAATTGCTTTGCCCTTATACGATGACATTTTTTTAAGTAACCCAATTTTATAATCGTATTTTCAGAATACCTTTCCACGAAAATGATGGAAAGCATCTTAATGAAATTATATTTGATAAAAATGCATATTTTAGGCTTGTTTTGCATGATTTAAAATTATCGTATGGTTTAAAAAAAATGCATGATGAATAGATTTAGATTAAAGCCTTTCATTGCCTTTGATGTTCAACGTAATTTAATTTTAGGATACTTTTCAAATAAATTGAATTTCATCATGTCCTATATATATTCCATGACATTTCGGTATTTCTTCTAAGTGGTATTATTTTGAGTACATCGAGTAATAATTAGTATTGCCCAGTTAATATTCCATATTCAAGTTTTCCAAGTTAGTTTATGAATACATACTGTTATATGGATTTCTATAATAATTTATACCATCTGTGTGTTGGGCCCATTGAGTTGACAACAGTTTTCATATGAGCCCCTATTCTTAAAAAAGTTTTCCCTCTCTGAATGCAATATTTCCCTTATTTTAATATTGGAATGGATTTTATTTATATTACTATTATCATGCAAAGAATTTAAAATGCATATATGATGTTTAGTAAGTTCTTGTTTTGTAAAACTCGTGTTCCAATTAAATAGCAATAAAGTTTTTATAAAGGTAAATACAGTGTGGGTTAGGTTTTGGAAGGGGATACTATGCAGCTTAATTAACAAGCTGACTATTATTGCAATGTATAGATTTCACAATTTTTAACATGTGGTTTTCTGTATTATCATGCCTAGAGAAATGTTCAAGGAATTTAAATGCCATAGCTATTAAACGGTTTTCTGGAATGTAAAATTACACGATTTGTAAAAATGAGACGTTTTTGTAGTTGTGTAATTAAAGATAGGATTTGGAGTAATATAGCATAAGAACGTGTTGCGATAATGTGCACTTGTAAACATTTGGTGCTTGAAATGAGTTTAATTTCTATTATATTTATCCACATATGCATCGATGTAATTTCATGTAATTTTTTGAACATACACATGCAAAATAGTCCGCCTTGTCAACCATATTTTCAATGGCACACAACATGCACATGACATGACTATTTAGAATATGATAACTTTAGACAAATGTTCAGAATTGTTATACTATTCTGGATACATGTGCTTTATAATATAACTATTCTTAACTTCAATACACACATTTGCACGTTCCAGAAATTGCCTATATATACATGGCCCATACATGGGTCATGTTTGGTTCTTGGAAAATCATATGAGCCATAAATAACCATGCATGAAAACCAAGGATGGGCCAGATATCTATTAACCATGCATCGATGAGCCATATACAGTATATATGGGCCATGCATGCACATATATGTCTTGATGTGTCCATGCAATATCTTGTTTATCCATATCTATAGAAAATACCATGCATGTCCATTTAGCTCATGCACACTGTTGTTTCATGGAGACATGTTAATTTGTAAATATACTTTTATGTTTCAGAGAACCAAAAAAAAATAAAAGGCGCCATGAAAGTTAGTGTTTATCCAACATCTGAGTACAGTCCCATCACGCATAGAATCTCCAAGAAGATGGCGGCCATTGTTATGGAAACCAATTCCTGCATCGCCTCCCGAAATTAGAATTCCAGCAACACAACACGAGCTTTGCGAGGGAATTGCAGGTACGTTTTCGTTCATCTTTTATATGCATGAGAGCAGAGTGAAAATGCGTATATATAAGACGCTTTTTGGAAAAGTCGATATTTGGAAGCTTATACCGGCGCCATTTGGGGCCAAGAATGGCGACCCTGGGAGAATGCATTCAACAACGGGCCTCAAACGGCGGTGGACGACGTCTTGCACGAGAAAAATCGATAGTTTGGGCAAGAAAATGCGACCAGGAATAGAAAATTAAGTATAGCAGACATGTCATTAATGCTATAGTGACGGCATAGGCTTATAAGCACGAGTTGCCATGCAGCTTGGAAACCTTTTAAAAGAGGCACAAATGCGTTCCTGGAAACAATGGTCTACTAAGAATATCGAATTTCCTTAAAGAAAACGGCGCTGTTCTAATCATAATAAGCAACAATATTAGAATCGCCATTTTTCTTCTTCTGATGTATATAACAAATAGTCTAGCCGCTTGTAATATCTGGAAAATATGACCAGCTTGAAAAAAACATAAGTAAAATGCAAATTTCCCATGAGAATTTAAATTTAAACTGACATGGCACCCTGTAGCTTATTATGGTATAGTGAAATTCCCGTCAGATGGCGCTACTATATATATATATATATATATATATATATATATATTTTTTTTTATCAATTATCACCTAATTATCAAATTTGGAAAATTGGATGCTTTGCTGACAATTTCTCTCTTTTTTTTACAAATTACCCTAATTATCAAATTTGGAAAGTAACTGCTTTGTTGACAATTTTTTTTTATAAATCAGTAACATTGATTTGATAACTTGATTTTTATATGAATAAACGAATTATGCAAAAATATTGTTTATTTTTAGTGCTAATTAAAACATGAATGCTGATAAATATATTGTAGCACTTATCACTCAATAATCAAATTTGGAAAGTATATGCTTTGCTAACAATTTTTTTGTTTTTTTTTGTTTTTGCAAATCAGTCACACAAGATTATATAATTTGCTAACCTGATTTTTATAAATAAACGAATTATGCAAAAATGATATTATGTATATTTTTAGTGTCAATTAAAATATGTATGCTGTGTTGTGCATATTTTGTTAATGAGATATACAAATATACCAAGTAACACAATGTTGGCCCAACCGTTGGATTTTAGTTGGCAACATTGGCGAATCGTTGGCAGTTGGCAGACAACGTTGTTCCAAAGTTGGAAAATGGTAGAGTAGCCAATGATAGGTTTTATGTTGGTATTTTAACGTTGGACAAACGTTGTGGTACAGTTGCCAATCATCGGTTTTATGTTGGCATTATACGTTATTTATATATACTTATACATATATATGGACGTACTGCCAATGTTTTCTCAACATTGCCCCAATTAGTCATTTAACCATTGGCCCAGCGAGATAATTCTGTATTGCTCCAATGCATTTACATTGGCAAAGCAATGTTTCCATCAACATTGGCTCAACAAGTTTTGGTTACTGGGGATAATTTAAAGCTGATGAAGGCCAGTCATGTTTACAGCATTATTTCGTTTGCCAGTAACATTTTCGTTTTGACTGGTGGGCCAGTAAAAAAAAAAGGCTGGCCTTGATATACAACACACAAGTTTATATATTTCAAAAAAAAAGTTCAGATTAATTTTCAAACAAAACTTGGGTATTTTATGTCAAATTTCGACAGTAAGGATACACAATCATTTATTTCAAATTTGCATATGAAAATCATTGAAAGTTTACCATTTTAGGTGCCCTCACTTTTCTAGAACTCCGCATAGGGTATTAGAGTGACCACACTATATATATATGTTGAAGGAGGGGGTAAAATATATAATGCGAGGGGAATGTATTTCCAGTCAAGGCATTTACTGAAAAACGGTTAAATTCAGTGAAAACGCGTGTAAAGAAGCTATTAAACCGCAAAAAAACCTCTCTGGAAATGTATAACTAGGCATCAAATTTTGATGTAAAAAATACATCTAAAAGCCAACGCTACGATAAAGCCGGAAAGTAATGACCCAGTTAGGGGTCGGTGTCCTTATAAAAGCCATCGGATCCTTATTTCAAAGAAATCATGCAAGAGTTCATAGAATCTTCGATGTTTTGCTGCTGCCCATGCATCCCTATCGTTCAAACCATGTATATATATCGTAACATTTCTAGAAAAAAAGGTAATCGTACACGTCTATAGGTTAGGGCAACCGGTTTCGTCCCCTAACCGCGCACCCAAGGGCTTATTAGCACCTTTTCAAAATGCCCATTAGCAGGTAAATGCAAAAGGGGGGTCCACCTTGCAGTTCGGTTTGCCAAAAAAACGTAAATCCATTTGGTGACCTATAATGGCGAGGGTTTCCTTATAATACCACAAAAGTGCGTGTTGTGGATTAATGGTTGCCGTGACATATTGGTTTCCAGCACAAAAAGGCCCTTTTATGGAGTGAGAAACCAACATCGCCTGTGTTGCACGAAGACAGCTTAATTCATCTTTTATCCAAAGTACATCAAAGCTCAAGGAAAAAAAATGTACAAGGAAAACATGAAAGATTAAGATAAATTCCTGGGTAGGAAAATGCTTCTTTTTGGCAAGGAAAAATTACACATGTATAGGCTTTATTCGAAAAAAGCTTACATTATTAAAAGAGGCTGAATACATGTATCTACATTCTGTATATATGTGGATTGATATTTTTTTTTCTGAATTTCTAAAAGTATCAGGCTTTTATTTTTTTAGAAAATGTTTCCTGTAGTTTTTTTTTTGAGAAAAAACTCCACCTCATCGACGTGCATTTAAAACCACTATATGGTTCCTAACCAATGACGATAAATGGATTCACATTAGAACATGAAAAAAATAAGAATATGTACAAGATGAGCAGTTTTAAATTCTCAACTATAGTAATTATGGTAAAATTTCTATCTGAAAATGTCATTTTATCACAAATTATATGTGATTGGTCATTCCATTCAGAAATAACAAATTCTATTTGTCATGAAATATTTAACAAAATAATTATTTTAACACAAATTGTAGGTGATTGGTCAGAATGTAACAGTTTTAAATGACCACACAAAAAATTTTTGTAAAAAATCCATCTGAAAATGACATTGGTCATTCCATTCAAAATGTAAGCAATTCCGTATCTATGAATTTATTTGTCATGAATTAGTTTCAACAAAACAATTATGTTATCACAAATTGTAAGTTATTGATCATTCCATTCAGCAAATAACAAACTTCATATTTTGTATAAGTAGCAGTTTTAAATTAACAACTTAAAAGTATGGTAAAAAAATCCATCTGAAAATGATATTGGTTATTCCATTCAGAATATAACAAATTCTGTATCTATCCAGAATTTTTTGTCATGAAATATTCCCAACAAAATAATCATTTTATCACAAATTGTATAGGTGATTGGTCATACCATCTAGAATATAACAAATTCTGTAGCTATGCATTTATTTTGTCATGAAATATTTCCAAACGAAATAATCATTTTATCACAAATTATAGGCGATTGATCATTCCATTCAGAATATAACAAACTCTGATTGTATTCTGTGTCAGTACGATCATACTGATATCAGTATATGAAATTTGTACTGATTCCTACTGATCTTTTCACCAGTGATAAGTAACAGTTTTAAATTTTCCACTAAAAATTATGGTTAAAAATCCATCTGAAAATGACATTGGTCATTCCATTCAGAATGTAACAAATTCTAGCTATATCAATGTATTTATTTGTCATGAAATATTTTTAACAAAATAATCATTTTATCACAAATTATAGGTGATTGGTCATTCCATTCAGAATATAACAAACTGCTTGTATTCTGTATACGTAGCAGTTTTAAATTATCAAAATTATTCATCTAAAAATTACATTGGTCATTCCATCCATTCAGAATGTAACAAATTCTGTATCTAAACATATATTTGTCATGAAATAGTTCCAACAAACAACCATTTTATCACAAATTGTGAGTGTTTGCCACGTCCTAAAAGTGGATAATTTAACATCACGAATAAATTCATACATATTTTCATGGTAAATTATTTATAGGAGAAATATACATACGAGTATATATATATATATATATATATATATCAATGGTATAAACGTTATAATAGCATATACATTCTATCTACATATACTGTACATAAAAATGGCATATTGGGGCACAACCTCCCTGGAAAGTTGTAAACATGCAAATAGTGCCTCAAGTAAAGCAAGTCGTTAAATTAACAATTGTTATTATTAATTTTCTTTTCAATTCAATTAAATCTTCAAACAGTTTATTGTTCCTCCCTACAACTGTGTTAAAACGCAACTTTCACCAACTATGCATAGATTTATTTCTAAAATCCCATATACTTAAAGTCATGTTTCTTAAAAGTTCTACCTGCAAATTCTTCGTTATTTATCCTGCCAAAGGGGAAAGAACAGTGCATCCAACCGTTAATTTCAGTCGGCTGCCTTTTCACCGAATATTTACAAAGTTCATCCCTTTGAGCCCAGTCCCAAGGCTGTAATCCTGATTAATTTCGCTAACAGAAGGGCTTATCTGCCTACATACGTTTTAGAAATTCGTCAGTGAAAACCCTGTGTATTGGCAACATGACGCAGTCTCAGGTTCAGTTAATTCAGGACGCAACGTTTTGGATTTCCTAGGAGATTTTCAACATTTCTTTCGTTTTCAGACTCAATTTATATTTCATGAGAAGCCATTACGCCGCAGATAAGTGGGGCCCGGAATAACATTTCAATTAAATCCCATTAAAAGGAATAAAATATTCAATATCCTTTGAGGAGTGCATGCACTTCATGCCATTCGAGTGGCCTCTGTTTTTTTTCTCCCCAGTATCGGAAGTGCCCGGGCCTTCGTCTTGGGCATCTGCAGCTCGTTGTCAGCCCTGCAAAATGGCAGCTATAAGGACATCTAGAATAATTAGTTTGATGTAAGTTGATAAGATCCACGTTGTCTTGTGTTGCTAGAACAAGAATGGGTGAATTAGGGCTGCTATGCTATTTTTTTTTATACCCCACACATGCAGACAAGATGAAATTAGCAAGCGCCACTAGGGCCTAGGGGGCGCTCTTTTGAAATATTTCAATCGCAATTGGATCGGAAGGATGGCTATGTGACGTGTTTCATGAAGAAATGCAGATGGTGGGGGCATGATAGTGTATACGCATAAGTTATACAGTCTGACAAAATGGGCCGTTTAAAACGTCGAGTATAAAACATGTTCAGATTTTTGTGTGAAATATGCATACAGTTAGCAAATTCTTTATGCTTAAATGCAAATTATATCCCCTTCTTAATTTTTTAGACTATCTCCATCGTATATATGTATACACAGCAAATGAAATTATCTTAAATAAAGGTAGATAATTTCTTCGTTTTTTCATCTGGAAATGTGATGAGCTTGAAAAAAACATAAAGAAATATAAAAAACTTGACGAACTTTTAACCCTCATATCAGGAACAAATTTTGAAATTTCGAATTTTCGAATTTTGGTTGGAATTAGAAATATATAGTAGAACCTGTGTATAAACGCAAACTTTTCGGACCGGTAAAAACATATGCTTTTAGACAGGTTATGAATTTAGACAGGTTCACTTACACACGGGTTACCAAGTCGGGACCGGCACATTTTATGCTTTTAGAGAGGCATACTTATGCTAAGCATGAGTTTTTCAACATGTCACTCTTTAAAACCACTTTTTTTTTAAATTTTACTACTTGAGCATGACTTGTATAACTATATTAACGAGGCGAGTCTTGCTGATAAAGTATTACACGTATACACAATTGTAGCTGTTTTTAATAATAAAAAATTGGTAAAAGCTTGCTAAAATAAATTTCTGGAGGCTATGCATGCAGGAGCGAATGGCATCCTCATTTCTTACGCTTATTAATTCCATTCTGTACCTTGTTTTTCTAGTACAGTTTAGTTCTTCGTCAACATTTTTGCAAACTTGCTGCACATGAATACTTAAAAAGGCGCCCCGAACAGCGCCCTATAAACGCGTTTTAATTTAATTAAGCTACATTTGCACAAAATGCGCAGCCAAATGGCTGGTAATGCGTAACTATTATACACGCAATTTGATAATTAAATTAGCATAAGAATGGAAGCTAAACATTGTCAAAGGCAACTCAGTCTTATATATGCACACTATGCGAAGCACAATGGCTTCACGAAATTCCGTATTTTATAACTATATATTTATATGTTTTGACCAACCTTCTTTCAGGAACGTCTTACTTATATTTCGATCCATTCTTAAGTATAACTTTTTATACATCACATTCTACACATGTTGAAAAATGCAGAAATCTTTACAGCAGTATACGTATATATACAGACTTGGACAAACTTATTAGGCACCCATGATTTTCTTGAATATTTTGAAATGGAATACGAATAGGCATTAACCTCATGTATTGTAATGTCACTATACTGACTTTGTAGAAAGCTTTAACCAATCGAAATGCTATGTTTATTATATTTATTATGAAAAATATGCACTGAAAACTCAAAATGTGCAAAAAAGCACAAAAAAATGTGTAAAACAGTTGTGCACAGAATGTGTTTTAACTGTGCTTTGCACTGTAAAATGTGTAAAATTACCTTTTTAAATGCAATGTAACACATTTGGAATGTTAAAATTTACATACACAGCACATATTACATTCTATACTGCATGTGTTTTGAAAACACACTACTGTGCAGAATAACATACTGCAGGGTATTATAAAATTACATTCTCATACTGCAGGGTATTATAAAATTACATTCTCATACTGCAGGGTATTATATCAAATATTGCACGTTGATGTGCATAATTACACTGTCAATGCACATTTTGGGTTTTCATTGTGCAATAATCTAAAAGCATGGAAATTCCAACTTTGCCTTTTAGCCAATACAATGCCTAATAATTTCGTCCAAGGCTGTACATGTCTAAATAAAATGCAATTTGTATGTATACTTCCCACTAAATTTCTGTTAAGGAAGACAATTACTGAGTTTTTTAAACACTTTTGGAGCAATTATTGTCTCGTTTGTGTATAACATGTTTGTATTAATCCAGTCACAGGGGACCCATTATCATAAATCTTGTTTTCCTTATACAAAATTGATACCGACAATTTTAAGATACATTAACAACACAACAAGCACCTGTCTAAGAAAAATGGACCTAAAATTGGGGAAAGTATTATTCGATGGTTACGTCTATAGTATAACCCGTTGGATGGCATACCAAAGATGACATGTTTTTTTTTTTTGAAAAAAGTGCATATATACAGAAATTATTTCAGACAATAATACGATAAGTGATGACAGTAACTATACGAGTGAAGATGAACTAAATGCTGTTGGTACAAGTTATGGTAGTTATATTTAAAAATAATGAGGTTGCAAATATTATTGTGTAATAAGATTACTTTTTTCTAAAGTTTGTCTCAGAAATTTGGTGCGAGTCTTTTGGACCGAAATGTATACGTGTTTTTAAATACATATAACCAAAGCTCTTATAAATTTAAAACAAGAATGCATGCATACATTTTCTCTAATCTGCTATTTTTATATTGCTCCCTGGGTGAAAGTTCAAACTCCAATAGTAGAAACTTCTGAAGTTTATAACGACAAAAAGGGAGAAAAATCTCACTCGCCGAGCCTTGCTTATCTCAAACAGTTTCCAAAACCACATGGGCATTATGATTTTAATATATATGAAACGTGCAACGCCAAATGGCGACATGGATATGCAAATTCGTATAATGGTGGTCCTGCATAAGATCCACTGGGATGCTGGTCCATTTACCAGATCCGACCTGCTGCTATCGATTAAAGCCCATTCCACACCCCAGGAAAGGTTTCCAAATAATAACTTTATTTAATTTTCACCTAACCATATTCCGCGGTCCATGCTGTGTCACGTGACTCACGATATCGCCCATATTGCCAGCATGCCCAATGAGGGTGCAATCCATAACACTGGCCTTATTTGATTTTCCGGAATTTCATTAAAAAAAATGTTGAAAATCCATGGGAAAACATTTTTCAAGGGTTGGAGTGTCTGTATGCGTTCTGTTCATTATCCTCCACGGACTGTACACGCCATGGATGCCCTAGAAGAAAAAAACTTGCAATTTTCCGCACAAATCTAAAATTATAAATTACTTTCGGTAACAGCGTTCGGATCTCATAAATTACTTCGCCACTCTCCATTCCCAGACTTTCAATTTATTTCGCCCCTCTTCTCACTCTTTTTTTTTTTTTTTCATCCACTCTTGCGTCTACCAACTTTTATGTTTTCAATCTAAATATATTTGAGATATGAATACTTTTGTCTGGGCCTATAGCAGCTTCTCCCGCTTGAGACGAGAAAATGCGAGGAATTGTTTATGCAAAGCGCGGTGCTTATTTTACATTTGGCAAACAAAGTAAGGTTTTTGTAGCAAAAAAAAATGTGGTAAATGTATGCCTAATTTTTTCACAAAAGTGAAAACAGTTTCGTGTCATGGACTGTTGCATTGACCGTTTAATAAGCACACGAAACAAGATTATATTTCATCGCCAAGGAACACCTTTGAAATTTACTCACATACATGGTTTAAGTGAACCATTAGTCATATTTGTAAAAATACTAAATCAAACAAAACGCGTGTTTCCATTCAATGTAGAATTTAATAAAAAAAATACAAGTTGACGCCATTATACCATTATATATTGCATGCATTTTTAAAATTATTTCAAAGTTTGTGTTCAATTTAATTGTTTGAAATATATTTTTAGATGTCAAATTTACTTAGTGATATTTTTAGAGGAAGAATACTGTGATGTGACCATTGCGGAAATTTAAACTGATGAATCAACACTGCACAGTATATACATTTCTACGATTTTGCAAAATAGGACATATTGCAAAAAGTCACATATATAAGAGATAACAATGTTTCCAAGTTGCTGGAAACCAGTGTTGGGCAGTAATTGAGTACATTGAATGGATTTGAGGACCAGTAAAAGAGCACCGAGTACAAAGAGTAATTGAAGTATAAAATGTTCTCAGGTATGCATGAGTGCACTCGATTACAAAATGTACTCAAATGGGTAATTACAAATATCCTTGAGTATTATTAACGTAATCTGAAATTATGAGTACCAATGGAATCGACTATAGATAGAATACTTTTAACTAAGTAATTGAGTACATTGAATACATTTGAGTAACGAAAATGAGCAACTTAGAACGAGAGCCATCTTGAAGGCTAATGAGGTCATGTCTTCCATTTTAATTGGTTCTGCTTGTAATAAAACCTACTGTCTATGTATATAAAATAAATAAGTTTCCTAAACGATACTTTGATAAACGATACTCATGTCCAGTACTCGTATCCATGAGTACAATGTTCCCAAGTATGATTACGAAAATACTTATACTCATTTTGCACGATTACTGGTTACTTGTACTCTACTCACTATGGAGTACGATTCCAATATACCCAGTAATGAGTACTCCTGCTCATGAGAACAATTTGCCCAAGTCTGATTACTCATTTCATTTGACTATTATACTCATGCTATAGAGAATATCATGGGTCCACATGAGTATAACTGAAATCCACTGATGACGAACATGTTCCAGCCATGCATGTTTCGTCAAGAGCCATTGAACTCATGTCCAGTGTTTCCAGCTTAGGTCCCAAAACGGCAGCGGCGGCCACGTTGGAGTGGGTGGTGATGGTGTGGGGGAGATGAATATGGCTGACAGCGTCTCGGGACCCATCACCGGCGCCAGGCCCGTCCGGGCGAGCAACGCGGGTTGGTTCGCTCTTGCGTGTTTTAATTAAAAAGCGACCAATGGCGAGGGCGGGGGCGGAGCCCGGGCCTCGAAGCATCGATAGGCAGACAGAAGGATGCTCTCGGAGAGTCGCGTTCGTTAGAGAGCGAATAATGTATTGGATTTTGCGTGCCTCTTCCCTCGCAAACCGTGAGCAATGTAACCCCTGAGGGGGGTCACCTTTCTGCATGGCTGGCCGAACATGCACAACTTGCCTTAGCGCTCAAAGGAATTCAAATGCAACTGTGATCAGAAAATATATACGGGGAGGAGGGGGAGGGGTAAGAAGGGTGGAGGGGCCCCGGAGAAAGAAAAAAAAAATACGCTAACGACCTATACGGGCTTCGGTTTTTTTTTATCCCCATTGCCTCCCTCGGCGCTATATTTCTTTTTTCGTATATATATATATATATACTTGAATGTATATTCGTATTTTTTTAAATACTGATAGTAGCCTAGCCAACTTTTCTATGTATGTAAGTCTTTGGAGTTGTGCGTCCTGTGCTTGCTTTTTTATATAAAGAACGCGATGCCAGATCAAGCGTGGAGATAAAAGAAAACGTGGAAATTTAGATAGGAATGAAATTTTGCTTTTGCAGCGAACCAATATGCATAACGCAAACGCATATCCGTAGAAAAATAATGAAAAACGGAAGAGTGGAAGGACGTTGGTGCTCGGTGTAGCGAGAAAAAAAAAGGCATGGAATGACTGAAGCTTTATAACGGTTGGGATTAAGAAACTCAAAGAGTTTTTGGCCTTTATTTTATCTGTCTTGGCGATCCGGTTTTACTCGGATCATGTGATGCGACGGCCTGCAAATGAGAGATTGGATCATAAAATGAGATAGGACATGTCGTTGGCTAATATTTACTGATGGCAATATTTTTTTTGGGAAATTCGGTTGCATAATATATGATGGAATTTCAAACATAATTGCAGTTGCTTTATAGGATCATGCATGAGAAATAATTTTTAGAAAATATACTTGCACAGAAATTCCAAGTTTCAGAGAGATTGGATCACATATGAGATAGGACATGTCATTGGCTAATATTAACCGATGGCAATATATTTTTCGGAAATTCGGTTGTGTATATGATGGAATTTCAATCATGTATACGTATACAATTGCAGTTGTTTTATAGGACCATGAGAAATAATTTGTAGAAAGTATACTTGCACAGAAATTCCAAGTTTCAGATTTTGAGAGATTGGATCACATATGAGATAGGACATGTCATTGGTCAATATTAACCGATGGCAATATATTTTTCGGAAAATCGGTTGTATATATGATGGAATTTCAACCAGTGTACAATTTAAGTTGGCTTTATAACCATGAGATAATTTTGAGAAAATATATTTGCACAGAAATTTCAAGTTTCAGATTTTGAGAGATTGGATCACATATGAGATAGGACATGTCATTGGCCAATATAAATCGATGGCAATATATTTTTCAGAAATCCGGTTGTATATATGATGGAATTTCAACCATGTATACTTATACAATTGCAGTAGTTTTAAAGAACCATAAGAAATTATTTTTTTAGAAAATATACATGCACAGAAATTCCAAGTTTCAGATTTTGAGAGATTGGATCACCTTATGTTATAAGTTGAAATTCATGAAATTTGATTTACGATTTTTTCTGATTAATGATATATGCATTTTGTACAACCAGTTTCTTCAAATCCACCCATTGTTCATCCACGGATTTTAAAAACGAGATTTTCAATGTTTCTCAAATGAATTCAGTTGGAATTCTATTCAATTAATGCTATATTTATTTTTGCTAAAACTGCGAAAGTTTTCAAGTATGCTTTTATTTACTTCACGAGTTCTATTTTTCAAAATTTTAGTACAGCATGGATGCAGACAGAGGAGCTTATGACTATATCAAGTGTTCTCATCTCTCCAAATTTACCGAATTCATCTTAGCCGCATTAAATTGATATGTGTGTCACAGGCACCTGAAAACTACACCCATTGAAATCCAAGACATTTTATGAAAAAGCCCACCAAATCGAAATCGAAACGCATTGCATGACGGATTTTCTTTCTATATAGTCTCTTTTAGAGTCGTATTGCTCGAAAAAATAAAAATGGTTCAATTTCCATGCGCATCTTGAAAGGGTTCCGCATGGGTTCAGCCCCCGTTCAAATGGCCTCCTCGCATGCAATACCTTTAAGAAATGCGATGAAAAGACCAAGGGTTCAACAGACGCCAGGAGACATCTTTCCATTTAAATGCCAGCAATATTCCAGGCTTTGGAGGGGTCCTTCAGGCGTTCTCTGCATGCGCACGAGCCTGGAACACGAAGATAGCGCCTGGCTGCACAAAATGCGCATCTGGGCCAACACCTGTTTGTTTAGATTACTTGCAAAACCCATTTCCGAGCCTGGTTCCAGCACTTTGCCACCCCACATATGACTACATTCGGCCAAGATTGCTTTTCCAACAGCATCTTGCCTTGGGGGAGCTGAAAGCGTTCGTAAACTTGGAACTTAAGTGAAAAACGACTTACATTTAAATAAAAGAAATAAAAATAGGAACTGGGTTCCTTAATGTCAAGTTGAACCCTGTATATATACTCGTGCACAAAATATTTTCACTAATGCTTAATTTATCTTTTATATGGCCTCTGAACTTAGATGAGCAATTTAAAAACTGTCATGAGGGGGAGGAGGGCAACTTTGGGCTAGTGATCGTTTTGACAAGTTTGAATGTCTCATGCGGATGACTTACCAATATTCTAAATTCCGAATAAACGAAAAAAATGATGCTATATTTGGTTCTACTTGACCTGGTCAACTACATGACATTAATCGTAAAAATGATACCATATTCGGCTGGTCAAGTACATACATGGCATTAAACGAAAAAAATGATACCATATTCGGTTATGTTTGATCTGATCAACTCCATACATGACATTAAACGTAAAATTTTTACCATATTCGATTTGACCTGGTCAACTCCTAACATGATATTAGTTGTAAAAATGATTGCATATTCGGTTCTATTAGACCTGGTCAACGCCATACTTGACATAAGATCTAAAAATGATACTATATTGGGTTCTATTTGACTTGGTCAAGTCCATACATGACATTAAACGTAAAAATGATACCATATTCAGTTCTATTTGACCTGGTAAAATACAAACATGACATTAAACGTAAAAAATGATACAATATCTGGCTCTGTTTGACTTGTCAACTCCATATACATGACATTAAACGTAAAAATGATACCATATTTGGTTCTATTTTTCCTGATCAATTCCGGGTCGTAATTATTAAACACTTTTTCAGAATTCCAAACAAAACAACAAAACTGGCCCAAAATATCCACATTTCTAAAAAAAAGTTTAGTAAATATACCAGAGCGAAGTTCATGTGCCATCTATTAAATTATTTTCATTCTCCAAATAAAAATAAATTATCGTTGAAATTTGTAAGTGATTTAAATTGCACAAGAAAAGCTGATAAAACAGTTAACATACACAAGAATGAGCTATTTGCATAATGAGTTGTTTTTACAAGTATCATTATATGTGTATATATTTTATCGCCCTCTTTAATGTTGTATTTTAACATTTCGCGAGTGTGCACTTGCTCACATTAGACAAAAAAAAATCATTTACAATTTTAAAAAATGCAGCTTAAAAACTATGCTCGAAATAGAATGAAGTGATGCATCATCACTTTAAATAAAATTCAACTTTTGTATTTTTGATACAGTTATGGTGTAAATTTATACAAACAATAAATCTTCAGTGGTTATGATTTTAGCATCATAAGTTTATTAACTCATGCTTTTTTTTTCAAATAAATATGCATGTATGCATGCATTTTTTGATATTCTGTAGACATTATTTGCACTATAAACGTGCATGTTTACACGAAATTGTGTACATAATATATTGACACGTATAATTGTACCTTGTATTTTTAACTGTAAGATATATAGTATATATACACCAACTTATAAGATACAGTATTTATATACTATATATAGCTTGTAAATACTGTGTATGTGGTGTTCATTTATGAAGGGGGAAACAAATCAATCCATAATTCTGTTCATTCATTCAGAACATTAGCAATTATGCATCGTGTAAATCGATAGTAAAAACGGCATTAACTTGTATAATAGAAGCTTATTATAAATTTTATGTATTGTTTAAGAGTATTTTAAACATAGAAGAAACTTATTTAAACAGTGGAAAAAAAACTTTCATTAAAATATCTTTTAGAAAATACCTATATTGCATATTATTTAAATTTTAAATGAATACTGGTGCATGAATTCAATTTAGATTCTAACTTTATTAAAACATTAAAACAAATACAAATATTATTAAAAGTAGCGCTTAATATTGAAGTTGTAAATTAATCCAGTTTTAAAATTTGCATAAATAAAGTATACGAATTCATTTGTATCGAGTGTAATTTTAAGTGTATTTGCAAGAAAATAACACAGTCAACTTTTTATCTTTCTTCTATACACTTTCATAAGGAAAAAAACATACAGATGACGTTAAGTACGTTGGCGGCCATTGATTTTCGCAAAACTTTTAACACAATATTTTTAAGAAAATGATATGAACTTTTTTGTTTTACACACTATATATAATATTGCTTTCTATAATCGTATATGGCACCATGCTTGATATTCAATTACTCCTTAAAGTTAACAAGCAAAATGTTTTTTTTGTTTTTTTTGAAAAATCAACATTCAAATGAAATGTCATTATAAACGTATTTCTCAGTTTTCCAAATACCCACTTGTTCTCTGCATGCATATCAAAAACATGTTTTCAAAATAAACATTATACGTTCAGGTGAAATAGCATACACAATTAAATCGCATACACGTGTCGTAGATATCTTTGTATTTGTGTAGTTTTTTTCTACAGGAAAGAAATATAATTAATCACATTTTTGCAAATGATCTGAACTGGTGGTCATCAAACTGTTTTTAAATTGTCAAAACCAAATAAAATAATTTGCAGGTTCATTCCAATTGTAAGATCATTTCAACTCTGTATACGTATTTTCTTTATAAAAAAATGTATAAAAACATATATTAAAATACCACATTTTTAACAATAAATCTCAATATGTTTTCTTTCGTGTGAAACGTACACATTAAACGTACATGTATTTAAATTGCACATGTCTTATTTCTACTTCATGAGATATATAAAATAGCATTGTTTTGTAATGCATTCTTATACTGTATACACACAGTACGTATAAAAGTTAAATTTCAAAAAAGTGCGTAACGCTTTTAGCAGGCAATTTACAAATTATTCGGGAGGTATATCATATGGGCGTATCACGAAAAAGGTTTTTTTTTTCAAAAAAAATCCAAAGAGTGTAAACGCATTTTTAGTATAAAGTGCAAAAAAAAAACACCCTAATGTTCCTCGAATGCGTTTTCTTCCATGGCTGACTAAATTCCATTCATCTAATGTGCACCATTTTAGACGATGCAAAGTAGATGGTATCACTGCACACATTTTGATATCCACCATTCCCACCAATAAGAAATGTGGACACCGAATAAGCCAGAATTGGTATATTTAGGTCTCCAAAACACACAGAAAAAAACACAAGATATTATATACCACGACATGGAAACCGAATTCAATACCAATTTTTGTTTCATTTTTTTCCTCCTTTCTCTTAAACAGTAGTTGGGGATGGATTTTAATCTGGCAAAGAAAAGCAAAATCTAATTTCAATAACCCGATCTATTTCACCCGAATCAAATCACCTTTTATATATTTTGCACGAAATTTTTCCATCACATTCATGCATTTCAACGTCAGAAAAGATAAAAGCCACCTCTTTTGTATTATCATCATGAGCGTATTAAAAAATTCCGAGCTTTTTTGTTCTTCAACGTATATAAAAGATAAATAAAATGTTGTTTTTCACTTTTATCCGTTTCTCTTTTATCTCAAACTTAATATTACGCTTCGGAGAATTTGCCTTGATTTCAATAAAAGACACGATTAATACACGCAGGAAAAGCATCTTTAGCCTAAACGAAATATAGTTTTGTCGAACGAAAAAAAAATTGTTTATAATTCTCATTGAGCGCATCGAAATGAAAGCTTTCTTGCTTTGAAAATCGTTTGAAACCAAATCGCACTAATGGCGACGCATCGATTTCTTAATTAGAAAACTTGGAAATTACGTTTCCAAGAGAATGTACATATACTGAATCGCCGAAAGATTTAATTACTAGAAATTCGATACCCGAATTTTGGGGATAAATGCTCCATGGCAAATTTCTAATTAATTTCTCCGCGTCAGACGCATGCGCCTTGTGATAACACTTTTTATGTATTTACAAAAGTTTTGATAGTGGCTCAATTATGCTCTTATGGTATATACCACATTTATTTAAAAAGTAGTGCACATGTATTTGTTATCATTCCGAACATTAAAAAATCCTATATTAACAGTACAAAAATGTATGGCATAAATATGGAGTCTATAAATATAGGTAAAATGATATAAATATTTATGTCTATGTATATAATTTTATATGTTTGTCATAGATGAAATTAGAATACCAGTGTCAAATAACAGACACTTTTAATATTTTAAGCAGTTAAACAAAATAATTCATAAATAAAAAATGCCAATACCTGGAAAAGTAATTTAGAATATCAAATTCGGATTTCAACTAGTAATTCGCACTACATCTCCATTACAAGACATTCATATGCATGGTTACAGTATAAGGTATATTGATATTTAAACAAAAAATTCAATATATTTAACGAGTAAAATTATATCTCATATATGGATGCTACTAATCTTAACATGAATAAATTTTAGTGGAATAACAGATAAATAATTGGAAAATATAAATTGTATCATAAACAAATCTTGCCCCGAAGACAAGTTCAAATTGTGAATTAACTTCGGGAGAAATCTGTAAAGTGCAATTATTGTAATAAAATGTATTATTATTATTATTATTATTATTATTACTATTATTATTATTATTATTATATAATCAGTTATATATACGCAGCATATGTATATATATATATATATACATACAGAAATTCAAAAACATTGAATATCAGCAACTTGTTTGCAGAACATGTTCTATTCAGAGAATTATTTCATTAAAATGGAATTCGTATTAGAATCTGTAGAACTGCAAAGACTATACGTGTATATGCTTACTTGGAAAAAGTGATACCAAACTATATAAAATTAAGTATAGGTGCTGTGTACTCGTCGAATTTTTTTGTAACATGTAACACATACGTAATTTAAATAAGAATTTGAAACATATTGACCTGCTAAAGAATTTTGTTGATTTTTTTCAACTTTATCTATTTCTGTAATATGTCAATAATGTACGTTTTATATTGCCTTTATAAATGCAGTGCGGAATGTAGATTATTTGCGATTTAAGTAACACATTTTTCATCATAGAAAACCAACCGATGATGGAAAGTTAACTCATGAGGATCTTCTATTGTATTATTTCACTTGAAATGTTTGTTTTAACTGTTTGTAAATGTATTGGGTTCTACTGCATACGATTCACTCTATATAGTGGAACTTAATGTATTATTACAAAAATATGTATTAAAAATAAAAATATTTATAAGTATATAATGCATATAACGTAGTTAAGCGAAGAATAAAACAATTTTATATATATAGCGTTTCATAGTTAAGAAAAGTTAGCCAGAAGGAAAAATAATAAAATAAATGTTAAACAAAATAGAAAGTATAATTAAGGTACACGAATATGCAAATACTTTTAAGTGCATTACTAATTATGCTATCATAAACATGAGACAAAACATATGAGAACAAACTTCATGATGGGTGGGTTATAACATGCATGATTTAATTTATTTTGGTCAGACATTATATTGAATTTATATTGTTAATCCCATCAGTTATTATATAAATATAGTTTACAGAGATGTGTATTCGATGAGAATGTTTTGATATACATGTAGTAGCTTCCTTATTTTCTGTATTTATTATTATTATTATTATTATTTATTATTTATTTGAATATTTATATATGATATTAATATTATATATATAATATTAATATATTGAATATTTATATTTGAATTATTGCCTTTTTTTTACAAAAAAGTAAGATTCACCTGAGGTGAAACTTTTTTTTATAAGGTTATAAAACCCTCGTAAAAATTAAAAGCAAAAATAACAGCGGTTGTGATGAAGTTTTATATGCATGCTTAATTTAAGACTATTTCAGATTTGAAATATTGACACTTGAATTAAGACAAAAATGCATCGTGCATGTAAGATAACAATTGTTTTTTCATGTTATAACATGTTATACACAAGCATCCTCGTGTTCAAGGAATTGACGTAACGTACAAAATAAGACTAACTGATGTAAAGAGTTTTATAACTTAATTTAATATTAACCAAAATGTGCAGTATGTTATTTTACTGTAAGTTTTAGAATATTTCACCACTATTACGTTTGAAAATAAGATGCATTCATTTAAGAAACATTTAATAAATCATCAAGAAAGCAAAAAATTCATATAGATAGATTTTTAGATGCTTTCAGTTGACTTATCATGAAATTTCATTTCCAAATTCTCATGAATTGCATAAAATTCATGCCCTGTGGCTTCGATTTGAAGCTTTTTATTCACTTCTATAAGTCCCCTGTATTTTTATCACTTCATAACATCATACGCGAAATAAAATTTGTTAAGGGCCCATGCACACCGCAAAAAAATAGGCGTCTGAAACATTGAATATTTTATTATTTTAAAACTACATGATTTTGATATTTCGTAGACACCGACCTCAGAGGTCACTTTGGGCTCCTCCCGCGTTTGTCTACACGAAATTTTGGCGACAAAAACGTCTTTTTCGGGTGAAAATTCACAATAAGTGCGTCAAAAAATCGGGGGCAAAAATGTCCGGAATGGACAATGCGATTTACTCCGTGCGGCCCAGCCCCGTCTCGGCCCTATTGTAGTTTTCGGCAGTCCTAAAAAAGCCACCCGCAACAGAGATATACACGCAGACACAGAGGACCGAAAAGTGGGCAGAAAAGCTAAAAATAAGGCCAGGCCCGAGTCAGACGTCGGCCCTTTCACTCAGCGTCTATTAGCTCCCGTTTGTGATGCGACCCATTGTTAACCCCTTGCCTCCGCGCACACGCACCTTTACCTCCCCCTAGCTGGAGACTACCCCTTCCCACTTTCCCAAGGCACAACTGTTTCTAAAAAGGGCACTCCGCTGTTCATCCAGCCGATCCTTCTGTTATGTCTGCACGCTAAAAAAAAAAAAATGGCCGAACCTGGGGCCGAAGCCAGCTATTCATAGACCTAGAAGAAAGGGATTTCAGCAAGAAAAATTTGCATTAGAGTGACACTCCGTGGAGAAAAAAGAGAAAGAAAAAAAACATAATAAAATATAAAAAAAAGTTTTTTGTCCGACACCTTTTTCGGGGTTTGCTTCTCCCCTTTGCTCCCGATTTACCCCATCGCTTCAGCACTGAGGTGCCTCCCCTCGCCTCTGTGTCTTTTCTGCCTTTTTCTATATCTACCCCTTCTTTTTGCCTGTTTGGGTCCTATTCGCATCGGGGACTCTCCGAAGCAGCATTGTGCGCTCCGGTTTTTGTCTTGGGTCTTGTTCTGCCTTGGCGTAGTTTTTTTTTCTTTCTTGGGCATCCCCCTACCCTTTCTTTTCTAGGGTACCCCTTCTTTTCTTGGACACCCCTTCTCTCAACCCCTTGGCTAGAATTTTTTCCCATCTTTTTTCGGGTGCCCAGATGCACGAAAGGTGAGGTGCCCTCGCTAGGATCTCACGCTCCTGGCCCTGTTTTTCTTGCCCCTTTGGAGCCTTTGGTCCCCTTTTTTTATTCCTGACTCAAACCCGGCTACCAAACTGGTTTCTGTCGTGGAACCTCGCGTGAAATGGGCAAAAAAAAAAAGAAAGGATACCTCGAAGAATGTGACGGCCTAAAAAACTGGCTTCTCAGGTAAGCTTTCGTTGCTTTATTTTGGGGAGGCATGCGTTCGGCAAGTGAACACCTTTGACCCTGGTACGCCAGGGGCAGGTGGAGCCTCCGCCTAGCCTTCGCTTAAAGGTCCTAAACTGTAAACACGCCGTGTTTGTCGCCAAACATCGATGACAACCGAAGGCCCCATGGAGCCCTGGGTTTTCAAAGGGGCATTTTAGGACGTGAGATAAATGCTAAAATGTCTAAGCACATAAGCATCTGAAATGGGCGTTGGGGCAAATTCTGGTGTGAAATGGGCATGTCACATTTTTTTCATTTATTAATACAAAGTGTAAAATACTGAAATTTCAAGGCACGATTTATCGTAATTTTATATTGTTAAAAAATAGTCTATCTAAAAAATTGTGCATGTAAATAAGACTATATGCAAATTCTAATCAACAAATTTAAACTAAATTAATAATAATTGTGATGATAAAAGAAAAATTGCTTCCCACTTGTCACGGGCTTAGATGATGCGACTAATTGGTTGTCGCTAGATTAATTTATTTGTACATTAACATTGCAGAAATTTTTAATTGTACAACTTAGAAAATATGATAAAATTTGCTTTTGAAATTTTAATTTAATAACTGTAACGCTAATAACAAAAATTTAGTGTGTTTCAATGATTTTTAAGATTATAATATCATATTTTCTGAATCAAGGCAAAAAAGGTTTAATTTAAATTAAGGATAGTCTTGTATTACAAATTGTATGCTCCTATTTACATTCAGGTAACATTTTATAAAACTATATCCAATTTGCGATAAATTTACAATTTATTTTGAGTGTTTGTTAAATTTTAACAATTAAACTAAGTTATCACAGTCAAAATAAATAAATAAAAAGTAGAATCACAAGTTATATTTTTCTGTATTGTTTGGGAATGTAGATGAGCTTAATTTTCAAAGTATTAACGTTTAAACTAATTTTAAAAACGCATGCAGTTTCTAGGAAAAGTATAACTATAAAATATGTTTTGCCATATCATAATGCAGAATACATGTAAACTTAAAAGTCATAAATGTAAAATTCATGTTTCATATAAAACGCAGTTTCTAAGAAAAAATAACTAGAAAATATGGTTTGCCATATCATGCATGTAAAATTAAAACGCATGATTAATATTCTTTTAATTTAGACATGTGCATCAGATGTCAATTACTAAATGCATTCACAATTTAACCGTGTTTGACTTTTAAATGCATGACTTTTAAGTTTACATAAAACATGAATTCTGTATTATTATATAGAAACGAGCTTAATATAACGGTATAATTCTTCGAAAATAAAGATTCATGTTTCATGTAAACTTATCAAGGTCGTGCATTAATATTAAAACGCGTGATTAATATTCTTTTAATTTAGACGTGCATGTGCATCAGTTGTCATTTACTCAAATACATCGAATTTTATATTACCAAAAAATACAGAAATATAAATTGTTATTCTAATGTATTTCTGGTTGATGTTTTACTTATTTGGACTGTGACAACATTCATGTATACATAATGTTTTTAATTTGATGCTTGCCTATAAATAATGATGACATATTTATTTATCCACTTTGGTAAAAATGCATCAACATGATGTTAAGAATGCTATAGAACTGCATGCTATATATATGTACCAATGGTCTTGTTTTTCTATATCGGTCCTTTATTAGTCTATATCATTCCAGAAATATGATGTTAAAAATACATAATCACTTGAAGCCGAAAACGTTTGAATATACATACATTCGTTTTATAAAATTATGATTCAGCCCAATGAAAATAATTTGCTAATATATTTTCCAGTAAAAGAAAAATAAAGTATAGTTTCATGAAATACCTATAAACCATAATTGCTATACATTCCGCGAAAATTTCATACTTTTATTCAAACGTGTAAAAAATCAGTTCTAAGTAATCAACGATTAAGTTATTTCAAGGGAGGTATAAACCCATTAACAAGCTTGTGTTATATGGCCCATAAACCTCGGTAGTCTCATCAAAACTTACTTACAGAAGCAATCGCTTGATTAATTATTGGTCGTATAACTGTCAATTTTTAGGAGTTTTTTTCGAAAATGTCCTATTTATATATATATATATATATATATATATTTTTAATGAATTTAGAGCCTGTTTAAATCAAAATAAATAATATAAAGTGCATTATAATAAATATTAAATTTAAATAACTAGCTAATTTCAGATATAACTGAATTTAACTCAATTAATATATAACTGAAATCTTATTTCTATAGAATATATTTTCTTTAAATATTTTCATAAACAGTATTTAAAAATTTGTCAAAGATTCAGAAAAATGCAACATGCAGCTCTCAGTTCTCCGAAATCAAATTTCATTATAAAAATTTATTTGGATTTATTTGGACTCGAATCTAAAAATATGTTATAATTTTTCATATTAACAGACTTATTTGAGCAGGCAAAAAATCTACAACAATTTATGTTAGATAGTTACTGTTTGAGAAAATGTCACTAAAGATAAACAATTTTATTTTCCATTTTAGTTATTTAATTATTCTGTAAATACGATTTAAGAATATTCCATATGCTATTAACCACTTTATCGATATGTTAAACCATTTGTTTTGTATAACCATAATACTCTTACAAATATTTTCCAAAAGTCACATTAGCACTCTTAATATAGAAATTCTTTTGCAAAGTGGTTAGATTATATAAATTGTACAAGAATCAAAGGAAAATGACAGGGAGTAATTTTTATATTGCTTTCATTTTTTGGGTATAGTCTCCATTTCGGAAAAATAGTTCCTATTTAAAAAGTTAGTTTCATATGTTTGTTATAAACTCTTTTGTATAGAGCTATGTCTGACATTTTTAAAACTCAAGATGTCAGTTTTGAGACTCCCACCCCTCTAACCCCCTTAAAGAAAATAAATATGCACGGAGTCTAGAGTCCTTTAAATGGATGGAGGTCATGTTTCTCAAGGGTAATTATTTCGTCCAAAAGCACTTTGGACAAAAAAAAAAAAGAGTGGCTTTTCATGCATGATTGGCCCCTAAAAATGGCTACAGTATCAACGTCTTGCAGAGATAAAGCCCAGATTGGGATGTTTGGTAAACATCTTGGCATACATCACGGGCCGTCCATAGAACCCTATATTGGAAAACATGACTCAACGGCCACTTATCGTCTGATCTTTCCATTCATACGTGGCAACGTGAGTCCAGTAAAAACCAGGACTATTTAAAGTGAATGAAAACTCATTCATGTTTGACCCTTTAGGTACACCCCAACATTTATTGTGCAGCGGGACATTAACCGGTTACGGCTTGCTTTCTTGCTGGAATGCCATTGTGCATGCGAGATGCCAAAATAGCTTAAGGACCAATAGACCCACGTCCAACATCAAAGACGCAATTCCGTACAAAAAATGGAGGCATTTTTCATTCATGCAATAATATACAACTGTAATTTTGTTTATTGGAGTTACTCGGTTATGTAGCAATTGAAGCAAGCATGGTCAGAAGATGTAATAGGCCTCAAATTGAAGACAGGTTTTATACACGTTTCGTGTAAAAATTGTTTTGTAGTCATTTTGTGATTTCATATATATCAGAAGTTATAAATTTACAGTTAAATTAGCAAAATAATTTTATAACATTAATCTTAACGTAAATTGAAAATGTAGCGATTTATCTTGCTATGATAACTTCAAATTGCAAATTTATTATGTTTTATCAGTAATTTATTATTAATCTATCAGAAATTGATTGTCTAAAAAAGCGACACATGTATAAGTTACAGTATGTAATTTGTATACCATCTTTAGCAACATTTTTAACATTCTAATTTCACCCAGCAGTATTTTTATAACTTTTTATTACATCTTTGGATACATTTGTTTTAACCTCAATGGTAATGAGAAATGCAAATTTCGACATGCATTGATCATTGTAAGCAATTTGAATAATAAATTGTTCATCATTCTTTTATGATAATATCATTTTTAAAAATTTTAAGTGAGTGGCCCAAAAAAATCCATCTTAAAAAAACTTAAATATTTAAAGATTGACAGTTAAGGGATTTTTTTGGATTTCATTTTAATACGTACTTCTCATTCTTATTTATAATTTTAATCTAAAAATATTAAACAAATACCAGTCAGCAATTAAACAATTGATGCTCGAATGAGTAACAAATCAGTGTCAAATCTGTAGTTAATTATTCGATAGATATCAATACAAGTGCATGCAGTAGACAACAAATAATATTGGCTTCAATAAAGTCGTAATTTATTTTGGAATTAATGTAATGCATAAGTTTTGTACAGTATACTATATGTAAATAAAACTGGAATTTTATATACATCATTCTCCCATTTTCAACCAATTCTTAAATTTTCCAATTGATTCATAACTATATACCATGTCCACTATAAACACACTAACAAGGTATTTAAAAAAAATGAAAAAAAAAACCTATACAAAGGACTTTTTATAAGGACTTTTTTTAAAAGTTACAAATGTAATGATACATGTTTTTAAAATACAGTTGCATATACATATATGTTCTTAATAGCCATATATTAAAGTGCATTTTTCTTGGTTTATCTACCATTAAAAGCAAGGCCGTATATGTGTGGGGGGATAGTATATTGGGAATAAATCCCCCACCCCAAATCCAAGAACTTTTAAAAATTTCAAGTCAAATCGGCAAAATATTAAAAGAGAATTGCACTTTTACATTAAAATTATAATTTTTCTGTTTTGTTTTTTTTAAAGGTAAAAATGCAAGTTTTCTGCATTAAGTGTGATTTTTCTGCTCAAGAAATGAGATTTTTCTGCAATAAAAATGCATATTTTCAAAGTAAAAGCGCGATTTTTAGTTAAAACACAATTTTTCTCATTAAAGGGCAAGTTTTTTTATTAAAAGTGATATTTTTCTTAGGTAAAAATGCACTTTCTTTCTAAGTAAAAGTGCGATTTTTCTGTTTTAGAAATGCAATTATTCTGCACTAAAAGTTGAATTTTTCTAAGGCAAAAAATGCAATTTCTGTATATTATATGGACCAATTCTCGTCTCTGGCAGGTCCTGAGTTCTTATAATACTGGCGATCCGAAATATTTGGCCAACATAGGTCACCCCAAGAATTTGGGCCAATCCCCCTCCCCCCCTTCCCCCCCCCCCCCCCAAAAAAAATGTTATGACAAATACAGCCTTGCCTGATTAAAAGTTTCAAATTGATAAATATACATTATATCTTGGGGAAATAAAACTACAATTTATTTTCAATCAAGTTTCCGATAATACGAGTATATATACATTTAGAGAAAAATAATAAAATCCATTCAGTGCTGCCAACTGAAGTTCTTTATTTATCCCTAAACTTCTTAGCAGTTATATTTAAATTTATAATGCGTATACCCCCTATCAATGTCGGTTTTTAAGAACTGAGTTTACATGTTGTCAAAATAGTGGTATGCATGTGTTCTAAACACAATATGCCTATACCTCGCTATACGGCCTTTTTTAATTACGGCCCTTTATCGATTTACGGCCCACAATGTTTCGCTATACGGCTAAAAAAAAATGCTTTAATTAAAGAAAGTGGCCAAAAAATCTGATAAGTTGCCCCAATTTGCACAAACAAGGTCAAATCTGGCTAACAATGAAACATCTTATGGGTTTCACTTCGTCTAAGAAGTGAAAAAAATGAAAATTTCAATACAGAAATAATTTATTCGTTATATGGCTTTTCAGTGTACGGCCAACTTTTCCAGAACGTATATAGGCCGTAAATTGAGGTATGGGTGTACATATATATGTTATCCCATACATATACAATTCTGTGCCAATTATCTGACATTGGCCGAACGTTTTTTTCCGGTGCTTAGAAACACTTTTCCACCACCGTTTACACACGTCAATTTGACGGCGTTTGTTTGTAATGGAAAAAACCACGTCCCGCACGTTGCCTAGAGAATTTATAAGTCGAAAAATAATAACAATAATAAAAAAGAAACATACAAATAAAATTGAAAAGTTATCTAAATAAGCCACGCCCGAATACCGAACAAGCATCACGCCGCCACATTCACGTTATCATTCGGCGCATCGTGGCTTTAATTGGGGGTCATAAAAACGCTTATTAAAAAAAAGCAAAACTTGTATTTTTTTTCTTGTCGAGAAGCTTGATTCCGATTCGAAGTTCACAACGATTCGGCTTATTTGCCATTTTATTGCCGCGCCGTTCATTAAATTAAATTGAAAAAAGTGTGCCAAAATTATTCCATTTTATCATTTTTGATACGACGAAACAAATTGCGCTGGCGCGAATAAATAAGCAGAAATTAAGAGCGGAAGAAAGAGGGGAAGGTGGTTGTGAATAATTTACATATTATGCAAATTAAGACCCCGCCGTACCTTAGGTGGCTATCAACTCAAATGGCTCCTTCGAAGGCAAAAGGATGGATAAAGAAGAAAAGAAGAAGAAAGAAAAAAAGTATAGAATTAAGAGCGTAGGTATATATATACGCGAAGATGCTAACAACGTACCAATTGCGAGTTTAATTAGTTAAAAGCTTTCCAAATAAGCCTTGCAGCGGGCAGAGGCGGCAAACAAACATGGGGCTCGGAGGGGGCGGCAAGGCGACATCCGGCGCTTCGGCAGCTGGACTGCAGGCAGCGGTGTCATTGGTCGTTGCCATGGCGACGGCGCACGTCGTTATTGGTCCGGCCCGCGACTGCGCCAGCCTATCGCTCGCACCACAGATGCGTCCATCTCCGAACGCCATTTTCAAAGTTTAGGACCTTGTCCCCTTCAGTCGAGCTGATTTTCATAATGTATGCGCCGCTGCTTAGCATAAACGCATTAAATGGCTACCGATGTTGTGTTTGCGCAGCTTGGGCCAGAGCTTAACAGGCTTCCGGAGAATTTGCAGCGTTTTTAATAATAAAAAAAATTGCGGCGACGAAATTCAATTTTCCAAAATATGGATGCTGTTTCGCATAATTGAAAGCATCACGTTGTTAAGATCAGAAATATAGTTTTGCATGTATTGATTTGATGTGCAGGTCCACTTTTAATGTTCATACATGTCCACTGTGAATCCACTTTGAATGTCCATATAAATACATCCAAAATGGACCTGTATACACTTTATATGTGATTTTTAACAGAAAAGTGGATTCTGCAACGTTCGGTTATGTTCTTACATGTCGAATCCATAAAGCCATCCCATTCCACAGGACAATACCGAAATTAAGTATAAGACTGATATTTTTTCTCATGTTGCGAAGATCACAAATATTTCAATTTATAATTGTTGGATGTCCATACAAGTCCATTTTGGACGTCAAAGTCCACTTTTAATGATCATGTCCACGTGATGTCTATTCTATAAAGATCTGCCTAATTTGTTGTAATATCTCCGAAAAATCACCATTTTATGTAATATGTATTTTTTGGAGCAAACATTTCAGCCAAGCTCGTTGCTAAGGTGATTTGAAAATCGATAGCCGCATTGGTAAAATTTTGTAAATTTTCTTCTCTGTGCATTCGCTCGATTGGTAAGAAATGTTATTCAAATTGTGTTGATTTGAAAAAAATCAACTAAATACCGAAATAATTCAAAATATCATCTTCAAAGATGCATCTTTATTGGTATTTTCAGTATGAAAAAATAACATTTTATTATCTCACGAAATTGTTTCATTTCATTTTATTTTGAATTCTTGTTAAATTTTGTGAATTTTATAGATATGTTCGTGACAAACTTAGGTCTTCTATTGATTCTGTTATTTTTTTCTTAATTTCCATTTACAAAACTATACTTTTAAATATCGTTTTCAGGTAAAATCCCAATTTGTACCGAAAATTTTAGATATTGTTTTAAAATTATATACTTCCATATATTTGAAGAACATATAATATCAAAGCGATAAATTTAGTGAAATACTGAGAAACATTTTTTCGGAAATCGAAGGTTGGCAATTCCACATAGCAAGAAAGTTATCAGTGATTGCTAACATTTTTGGGTTATAACCATCCAATTTTTTTTGATAATTTCATATGTTAAGTTTACTTTATTTGGCAAGGGTTTCCAATATTATAGTATATAGCAACTAATACACATATTTACTATCATTATTGCTAATTTTACCTGGTGCTAAAGCCAGAATCCAAGTTGAATACTAGTATCACTAGTTTATCAATATTTCATCAAACATTTTCAAAATTTTAACTCATTGAAAGTATTTTAAGTAAAACTTTACTATAAATATTTAATAAAATCGTCAAATAGTAATAATATCTACAAAATAATACTAGTAATCGTTTTACGTATGTAAATGTCGTACACGAATAATAAACACATTTTCTTCCCTTCCTTATTACAAATAAAATTATGAAATTTCGCAGAACTCAGAAGTGAAATTTTCTCGCGGTTACATGCCAAATGTATACTGAAAAGAAATTTGTGCCCGATTTCTCAAAACAAAGCTAATCATTTCAACTGAAATTTTGTCATTTTCAGTAAGGTATATGAAAACACTAACTGCATATGTTGTGCAATAAACTTGTTCCGCGTGCAATAACCAAATTTCGATAAAAATACACTTGCATAAATGAAAATTTGCGATTGATATATATTTCTGATATTCAGATGCATAATGCGATTAATTGAATAAAGCCCCTAGGTCGTTCCGTCATATTTCCAAATCCAAATCTAAACCTCGAAATAGCCACCCAAAGTAAACATACTCAAGTATATTTTTGTAAATCCTCCCTGAGCACATCCCCTGCCCCTTACAAAAACAGTTAAACCATTCAAATTTCACCAGCATAAAATACAACAAAAAATTTCAAATTTGCGAGAAACCCAGCATTGCATAATTCATAATTCACCTATATCTGCGCATGCGCCATCCAGTGTTGGACAACTAAATCCCATCCCCTTACCCAGTGGATGTTCGAGTAAAATACATTGACATTTGGAGGAGGAGCAGGTCACCCTCAGATACATTCGAAGCTTACGGAAATACACATAGAGCGTCCTCATTATGTAAGCATCAGATGTCTACCCTGAGCACTACACGGGGACATGCAAATCTCCCTGCAAGATGAAGGGGTGGGGTGTGGGGGGTGAGAGGATGAAAAAAAAGCTGCCTTTGAGCAAACACGAAAATGGGTGGGGGATGTCAAGCAGACAGGTGAATGTAGAAATCGCTAGAGATTGCAGTACGTTTAGACTTGATTGCTTGCTAGAATTGCAAAATTCCCTGTTTTGTCCCTCCCCCAGCCCCCCCCCCCCAAAATCCTTCCTTCCTGCCATTTCTTTTCGCCTGCTTTTTCTTAATACCAGGGGGCTGTTCACCCCCCCTCCCCTCCCTCTCCCCCACGGTAGGGACAGCGTTTCGCTAATACTCTGCACTCTCCTCCAGCTCCACTATTGCGTTCTCTTGATTTGACATGTCAAATATTCAATCCCGGCTACATGATGAACGAGTGCACCGTGCTTGATAACGTAGCCTCTCAGCCATTCTTGCTACCCACAAGACTTATTTCAGGATTTTTTTTTTTTTTTTTTTTTTTTTTTTTTCATTCATCGACTAAAATTTTGCTGGAGCCCTAAAACTAGAGTCGGTGAAAACGACCCGCACGGTGGCGACGCCAATGTCGACGCGTCGAATTAAAAGTTGCGAACTTAATTCAATTTTGAGAATCCATGCACTCCACAAAATAAAGGTTCTTTCACACTCAAGTTTGAACTGTGCTAACGAAACGTTCTATATTGCACCTACGTTTTTTTTGACAATTCGACAAAGGTTCTTTGGTACCCGAAATATAGTCTTTAATATAACATCCATTACCCTAAGACGTTTAAAGGACCTTAATGACCATTCTTCTCTAAAACTGTCAACAAATTTCATGTAGATCATGTGTGGTGGTCAAGATGGCAACGAGTTTATTACATATTCACTCGAAAAAATAAAGGTTCTTTCACACTTCAGTCTGAACTGTGTCAAGGAAAGGTTCTAAATTCCACCTTTTGCATGTGACCAGCAGTTTTTTTTTCGACAATTCGACTAAGGTTCTTTAACACAAAATCTGTTACTCAGAGGCATTTGAGGATCCATTGTAGGGGTCATGGTAACGAGCATATTGTGGTATAGTGTAATACAATAATTTTTAATAAAAAAACATTAAACATGTTCACATGAGAGTAGATTATTTCATTAAAAATGTGAGTTTTCTTCATTTCATTAAAAAAATTGGAGAAAGTATTTTATTAAAAACATATGGTGCGCCGTAACACTTTTGGCTCCCTATTCAGTGTGGCGTGGGAATCTAAAGCGCCATTTTGTGTGCCATGAGTTAAAAATGTTGAAAAACACTGATGTAAAAAATGTTCGTGTACAATGCATGTTTTGCGTTGTAAGTATGTGATGAACGTTATGTGCATGTGTTCCGGGTTTGGAAATCAATACATGCTGTAAACACCACCATTTTTAGAAAACCTGTTTTTTTTGTGTGGAAATTTCTTAAGAAAACACGTGTTAAGACGTCGTTATATACGTGTCATATTTCCAAAACATTTATGTTTTACTTTAGAAACATATTGACTTGTATTGGTGGAACACTTATACAATGTCACAAAATTTGGGTACATGGACATAAAACGTCATACATCTATGGTTACACATGTTTATGGACATATATGGAAATATCATATATGTTCAAAATGCATACGGGTCATTTAATGTTTTTTTTTTCAATTTATCAGATTGTGTTATAATCTAAATTTTCGAAAACGTAATCAGAATAATGATAGATACATTTCATAAATGTTTCTTAATTTGTTGGGGATACTTTTTGTAAGCACTATTTTGAATCATATACCTAACATGAATTTTATAAAAGTCGAAGATGGCGCTAGATGGAGTTACCATCCTTCTTTTCACTGTTTTAAATTGCCTGCATGCAAATGTGCTATTTAACAAAACAAAAGAAGGAGGAATATGAAATCAATGCTGTAAAATATGAAAGTTCGCACTCCCTTGGTACAAAATCTGTACGTTGTAGAAGCATGCTGAACCACAGTTCTGAACATGTTTTCAAATTTTATAAATGCAAGAACATGTATATTTTGATTTTGATAGCTATATGTCCAACTGCAGTAACGCTTAACTGATAATGGCGACTATGTGCTTGTAACTATAATGCCTAGCTAGTACACACTAGATGAAACACGAAACTGAAACAAGGTTTCGCAAATATGTTTGAGATATGTGGATGCTCAACAGATTTCTGCAACCATGTTTCATGAAACTTAGCCCAAAAAACGTGTTTCCAAGAAACATTTTGGTGATCGCTCAAGAGGCGGTGAAAATCAAAGGAAATCAATGAAACATTGTTTCGTGGTTAAGGCGCTCCTACCAAGACCTTTATACTCCACGTGCTACGAGGCGAATATCGTTATTTTCTGTGTTCACCTTAATATAAGCGTCGTCTGCAATTAAGTGCGCGGAGCAAACTTTGACCAGCAAACATTTCCTGTGTGGACATTTACATTTGGACAAACATGTTTATGGAATCATGTTCACGAAACCACGTTTCGACAACTTGGTTTGCAGAAACTTTATTTCAGTTTCGTGTTTCATCTAGTGTGCACTATAAGCATTAGACACGTGATATGGTGTTCTGGTGTTCCCTATACAAATCTGAAACTTTAGACCAGCTGAAGGAGATTTTCACCATTAAAAAAAAGAAGAAGAAAAGGCATAAACAAATACTACTTCCTGCAAATGCAAATGCAAAAAAAAAAAAAAAAAAAAAAAAAAAAACAGATTAATTTAGCTTTTATGCCAAAATGGAGTCCATTGGCGTGCTTATAGAAAAGTAAAAAGCGCGTCTTTATTTATGTGCTTGTTAGACGGCATAAATTCGAGAAGTTAACGTATGCGTATTTGCCACGACAGATAAACGACACATTTAAGCTTGACTAAATGGCGTTTCCTGGAATCGGATTAATAAATCAGCTGATTTTAGGTCTATAGGAATAACAATATAAAAATCCCCTTTGTCTGGATTCTGCATGCATTTATCCAAACTGGACAACATACACACTTTGTGTGCAATCGAAAAACATTTAACATTGATTTTAGAAGTTGAAATACTTATATAATCAACTTAAATAGTCTACAAAAAACATAATTTAATGAACGTTTGGACTGACATTGCACTATACTTTACAAGATAAAACCAGGGACACATGTAGAGATATATCAACTTGTTTCAAGTTTCTGACAACTTCAATTAACATTAAGCCATTCAATGATTTACCTGATATTCAATTAAAAAACAAATACACATTCTGTATTTTCTAAACATTGTAAGACAGGTTTAAATTTTAAATAAATTTTAAAACAAAAGATGTGGCATATTTAAAGAAAGTCGTGATAGCGGATTTTTAACCATACAAGTTAAAAATATCATAACACATTCAATTTGTTGTATTTGTAGGAATGAAATAAGATTGCAACTAACAATAAAGATTCAAAATTAACAACTTGTCATATTTGTCAATTTAGACTTTAAATCTATCGTAACCCTGGTTAATGCCAATATTAAAAAAAAACTGGCTGATAGTTGACAACCCAATTTTTGGATTAAATTATTATATGAAATTTATGCTTATATAACATGGTTTACTTGCAGGAAGTAAAATATGAGATTGCAACGCTGTTATTGATAATTAACAGCTTGTCAAATTTGTCAATTTAAACTTTAAAACTATTCTAATTCTGGTTAATGCTAATAATGAAAAACGAACCTGTCTGATAGTTCTAAAAGAGGTAAACCAAATTTTGGATTTATGCTGAAAATGCTTTAAACCTGGCATCTTCCACTTAAACTTCCAACATCGAATATTTACCATGCCAGTTCCACAAATACTTCTTGGAAAAGTATTTTAAAGTGCATTTTCTGCATGTGCACATTAGCAACAAGAAAAATACATTTGTACCATATATATCAACTTGGAAGAATAACATATTTCTTAAAATGGATAAAAAGTTTTGAGAAACTTTTAAAAGCCTCCTAAAACTGCAATGCTCCATTCACCATCGTCCTCGAAGGCTAATTGGATCAATGTTCAAAATTCGTAGCTGCATGCCTCTTCCTTGACTCTCCCCAAACACGCATTTGCCATTTTTGGGTCCCCAACCACAATATAAGTTTCTTGAAAGGCATCCTTTCTCATCATTCGAATTCCCATCTTCCCGCACAAAAGATTTTCCTCAGATATCATCCATATAGGTATATATAGCAATATTCCATCGCATGTATATATGAAACAGGGAAAGGCAAGCCTTGTTCAAACTTTGTGAAATCAAATAACCCGATGCCAAATTAAGGTATGTCAAAATTAATTAAAAATCCGTATAGAAGCTGATGGCCTTTTTAATTAGCTTTTGCAACCTATTCTTACGCTACAAGATTAATTACGGTGTATTCTTTATTACATCGTAAATACTGATTAATTACATTCTGAATTACTTGTAGCAATCATTCGAATTCCTCCATAGGGCTCGCTTCTGTTTGTTTCGCTCGCCTATTAGAGCATTATAAAGGTTATGTTTTCAGCATAAAATTTAAATTATGAACCTAGGAGATTAATGTTTTAAACTGATTTCCCTAGTAACATCCGCCCACCCTCTCTTTTCTACGCACCATTTTTACCAAAATCACAGCAGCCAACTTCTTTCTTAAACCCAAATTGGCTTTATCATAAGCGAATGCATTTTATCGAGTTAATTGAAGTTTCACATTTCAATAAAACTATCAATTATGATGCTACCATGGGCTGAACTTAACCACAAAATTAAACATGAGTGCTTGTCAGACTAAAAGAAATGGTAAATATACAATTTTCAAATCTGACACTAATTTAATTTGTTTAGAATAGAAAAAACAACGAACATTATTTATACTGTGTGTGAATATTAACGCTTTATTAAATGGACAAAAAATCTAGATTGTTATCAGTCTTAATTACTTATGATAATTTTGTTAAAATATTACGCAACTTGAGCAAAATCATTGAATTAGTGGCACGTGTATATACAATGTCAACTGCAAAGTTTGATAAACACGTTATGTGCAGTCAATTATAGTATTTTAACACGTAAATGTAAATTTAAATTCGGAGTTTTAAATTATCTAAAATCTTGATATGTTGAAATCGTGTTTAGATTCTTCCAGTTGGTTTGCTCGTTACCTCTTAAGAGATGTAATTCGGAACATGTGATGTCTAGCGTTTATTACGAGAGGTGGTCAAAAAGTCTTGCATATTCGTTTATTATTCGAAAACCAGATGTCGAACAAAAAAAATTGAAATAGCAATTTTAACGAGCAGAAAATTAGCTATTTTGCGATGTATGACCCGAGTTGGTTGACACATTTATCTCAAAGTTTTATACCCCTCTCGAAAAATGTGTTATGTTGGTTATGCAGATATTGCCAAAACCGCCAGTTTCACATCATCGTCTGTTTGAAATTTTTACCCACTAATGTGTTCCTTTATGTATTCATGTAAATTTTATTAATTATTAATGTGAGGAATTTATTACGCGAGATATCTGTATTAAGTTGACGTTACAAACAAGTAATCTCTTAATTTGTTTCCATATTTCATGAAAATTATTTTAAAATTTGATTGATTGTTATCCTACACTTAAAGACAACATGCATATTCTGTGCACGTTTAGTATCATTTCCCAAAACTAAATTTGCAAAGATAATTTATTCAAGGAGTAAATTGCTGGATTTTTGAAACAATAAAAATAAATAAAATATTGTACTTTTGAAGTTGTAGCTTTGTCGATGTACATGTACAGTAATAACAAAATGCAAAATAGAATATCCAAATGATAAATATTGTATACGTTTTGCATATATTAAAATATGCAATATATATATGTATATTTACACGTATAAAATCACTAAATGAAATGCACGTATTTAAAATTTTACCACACCGAAATAATCCATTAAATTTTATTCTGAAAAGTTAAGTTCGTAAAATAAGCATTTCGCAATTTTAGAGTTTGAAATTAATATACAGTCTATACACGCGACTTCAAATTTTATTACAAAATGAACATATAATCTATTTTATTCCAGCAATACGAATTTTCAAAAATATAATTTTAATATCATAATTATGCAATAGGGCACGGGTAGTAAAACTATAACGAAAACCATCCTTAACATTTAAAATTTTGGTTTTAGTGCTATCATTCCGTATTTATTACTAGATTAAACATTCTGTGCATGAGGAACATTTAGCCCACAAAATTTTCAGCTAAAATATAAATAAAATCATGAAAAATAATACTTAAAATTTATCTCTACATAATCACGATGTTTATATATTAACAGGTTTATGATAGAAAGTCTTTCGATTTTACCACTAATTCAGACATTTTTTCACAGGAAATTCGAGAATCCAGATGCTCTATAAAACACAAGAAACAAGCATCACCATGGAAGGACCTAAGAATTTTTAGAAGGAATTCCATCAGCAATCTTCAATGCAGATCCCATCAAAAATAAAAACAAGACCTTTGTCCTAAGTAACAAGTGACATTTTGTAATCACTTTGGCTGAACTATATGAATTAAAGCACATTTTATGTAATTTTTTAAAAGATATGTTAATTAAAAATGACACGATTTTTAAAATGTTGATGGCTTCTATACACATATTATAATTTGTAAGAATGTTTTCTTGGTATAAGTAAAACAAGGGTACGATTATACTTTAAGTTTGTGGGAGGGGCGGTTAAAAAGTTTTCGATATTCGTTTATTATTCGAAAACCAGAAGTCGTACAAAAACTGAAATAGCCATTTTAAAGAGTAGGAAATTTTGGTTTTAGATCACTACATGGCGTCCCAGTTCATTCAGAATTTCGAACAAACCATTAAAAACAAAATGGCGCCTCACTTGAAAGCGTTCACGAGAGAGGAACAACAACGTGTTATTCGTTTTTCCGTGTTGAAAAGCATGAAACCGAGTGACATGTATAGTGAAATGTTAGGAGTTTATGGGGACAAATGTGTTTCACAAAGAACTGTACAGCAGTGGCGTTTAATCTTTAGGAAAGGACGCGAAACTGAAACTGTCGCCCGAAAAGTCGATTTGTGGCAATATCTGCATTGCCAACATAACGCATTTTCCGAGAGGGGTATAAACAATCTCATCAAACTTTGAGATAAATGTGTCAACAAACTCTGGTCCTACATTGAAAAATATAAAATTTCCTACTCTTTAAAATGGCTATTTCAGTTTTTTAATAGGACATCTGCATGGTTTTCGAATAATAAACGAATATGCTGCACATTTTGACCGCCCCTCGTATATATTGACAAACCTCCACAATATATCGCGAAAAAAATATAATTGATCACCTTCTTGGCAGGAGGGTTGAAACATGGAACCTCCATGATCACCCCAAAAGCCCCCAGTCCCCCCATCACAGAAAAAGTAAACCTTAGGATGTACATTTTTTTAATTAGCTATAGGAATGCGAGATATATATCTAAAGAACGTCATTACAAACATGTGTTACACCACGATAAAACATCTACGAAAACAACTACCGTATTTCAAAAATTCTTAGATGTGTAATGTTATCGGTTTTTCCCCAGCAATTTAGGATTTCATTCCATGGTAGTTAGGCATTCAAGATTCCAGTTCTAGAAACAAAGATGCAGCATCCAAAACACAAATCTCAAAATTCGATTTTTCAATTTGCCCAAAAAAAAAATAATAATAATAATAAATGAAATAAAATAAAATAAAAACAAAAATGGCATTACATACGCGTGTTACACACTGAATGCAAATAACGGAAAAGCAACCTAAATTTCTGCAAAAAACAAAAAATATATACAATGCAGAATCGCCCTTTTTTCCATCCCCAAAACAGTGCGAAAATTCTGCTAAATAAAATATGACCCAGGTTGCGAAATGGTCATGCAAATTACAATTCATGTAGCTCCATTTGGCTCCAGTTAAATCGCTTTCTATATCTCTGGCACGCTTTATTCTTCGGGGAGCCAACCAGAGCCATATATATAGCGAAGAGGGAGAAGTTGAGATATTCAGACGAAAGATCAGTTTAATATCAAAGTTTATGGCCGTTGCAAAAACGGGAGACAGCATAGGACCACGGCCCATTAAAGCTTATCGTCCCGAAATGGCTAGCAGCCAATGACACGACTCGTCATAATTCCTCAACCCTTAATTAGCATGGGAGAATGGAAGATGATTTAGCAGGACGCTGCCTAATAGGAAGGGGCCATTTAATGCCCCCCCCGAAATGAAAATATATTTTCCTGCATCATTTTGGGGGTGGGCAAACGGGTGGCGGATGCGAGTATACCGCAATCGGAAGACTTCTGCCAACCAAACTTCTCGTCTTGGGCACCGAATGCATTGACACCCATGCATATAAAACTGTTAGATTTTGCTGAAAAAATTATTTCTCAAAAAGCAGTTTTGGATTTTTGCCCTTTAACAACCTGCAATTTTCTATAACTAACCCAAGTGGAATATTTTCGTCTGATCAAGCATGTGATTCCACATACATCATTTTTTTCCACAAATCAAAATGATTATATTTTGATTTATAATGTTTATATCTTTCTTTACGGTATTATACCATATTAGGGTGCAAATTCAACAGCGGTGAAACGGAAGTGTAACGGCGAGAATAACGGCTAACGGCTGGGAATTGGCTTACGCGGCGGGGTGGCGGCTGTGTTAACGGATTACTAAAACTTTTCAATAAACTTAACGTTATTAACACAATTGCTGCCTTTTTTCTTTAGATTTTGCAGAAATATTTATTTTTCACAAAGTATAGTTTTTGATTTTTTCCCATTCAGCCTGCAATTTTCTTTAACTAACCCAAGGTGGAATATTTTCGCCTGATTAATCATGTGACATAAAAATGATATATATATATATATATATATATATATATATATATATATATATATCTCGCACTGATTACTTTGAATCTTTCTTAACGGTATTAGTAAGTAAGTTCAGCAGAGGTGAAACGGAAGTATAACGGCGAGTATGACGGCTAACGGCTGGGAATCTGCTTACGCGGTGGGATGACGGCTTACTAAAACTTTTCATAAAAGTTAACGTTAACAACACAACTTCTGCCTTTTTACTGACACTCCAAAGTCCGTTTATTTTAAAATAAAAACTTCTTTGTTTCCTTAGCTTGCATTATTTATTTTTTTTATATAAAAAAATTATATTATCAATGCAGATTCAGGTTTCCTAGATTAAGTTATAAATTTCCCATATCCATGTCAATGTCGATGCATGGCCAGACATTATAACCTGGTTAATTAAGCATTCCAAATATGAATAGCCATTCCATGTCTGAAATAGCAGATCATCTGCCCACCCAGAAGAGGTGCCCAACACGCGAAGGTGCCCACGGCCAGAGGTCGCGTTCGGCAATGCAAATAGAAACTAAACGCGAAGGAGGTTCACAGGGTGGGAATAATGGATTTGGGGGGAAAATGTATGAAAGACAGCAGTGAGAGAATTTCGAGATATAAGGAGGGGGTAAGTTGAGGGGGTGGGGGGGACAGGCTATGAAAACAGAGACCCCAGGAGCCAGCTCAAATGAATCTTCCATGTACGATTTCCCCATCAGCATGCACGCCTCCCTCCACCTATTCGATGTTAACGTCCAGATCAGTCAGCAGGGCGCATGCGCAGCGGCAGCACGCTGGGGCAATATATGCAAATGCAGTCCATGGGCTATAAAATGTCGAAGACCCGTGTGCGTTTGCTTTCAATCTAATTTCAATTCCACCCCCCAGATCCAACTCCCATATCCTCCCTTGCCTGCACCAACTGGCACGGTCCAATCAGGCGCGCAGTAAGCCCTCATTTCATGCGCCATTTTATGAGCTGTGGCCGCTGGAAACGACATCTTGTCCAATTTGGGTCTTGGGATTGCAGCGCCAAACGTGTTTTGGATCCTGGCCATGCTTTATGCCAGGATCGAAAACCCCGCCCACGAAGGCTGGAATCATTACGAGCCATCTTGGAACGCCTTGGACCGGAAACGGTTTTCCGGATCACCAGGCAGACGCGATTTTGCGTGAAATGACGGTGGGCCTACCTAAATAGGGAGCATGAGTCGCCTTAATTTGAAACTATTAAGGGACCCCATCCACCCCCACACGTTAGTCAACGTTGTAATCGGTGTCCCTATCACCCCATGGGTCCGGATCATGTGCATATAAGTTATGATGAATATTAGCATTTTGGAAAAATAAAATATTGGAATTTTTGAACTTTGATCAAGAGTGTTCAATATAAATTTTCTGATAAAAATTCAAGGATTTCTATTTCTAGGCCCATCTTATAAATTTGCAGGCAGAAATTCCGCAACATTTTTCCAAAGAGATTTAAAAATGATTTGAAAGTTTGTACAAAAAAATTGTTGTGGTTTTTAACATCGGATTTTTTCAGAAAAGTTCAGCTTAATCTGGTGTACTTTTCTGATGACTTTTCCGGGGTCTACAAATTCCTGTACTGGACATCATGCCAAGTATAAATGTATTTTTTGCTTATTTATAGATAGGCTGTTACAAATAGAAAAATTGCCACCACTTCATTCTTTATTTTCTTGAAATGCACATGTGATTTGTATATGGTTATATACATGTATATGAATTTACAAGTATTATGTTGAATTGTTTTCCAGTAAAATATTTGTCGATTGAATCTTTTTGCTACATATATACATGATGATTCTTTTTAAACATATATAAACTTCATCCTGATTTTGTTTTTAAAGATAATTAATTTATATATGATTGGTAGTATGTCTGCAATCAATATGGTCGTTAGTGCATGCAAACTGATACATATAATGTATTTATGCATCAAAAACATCTTTTAATTATCTGAATTTTCAGCTATTCTCATATCCTGTTGTTTATCGGAAATAGTTATATTCGTATATATGTGTGTGTGTGTTCCGACTATGTATGTACCTATATATAGTTACATTAAACCTCGTTTTATAATCATATATACAATTTAGTGTTAAAAACTTACAAATGTAAATTGAGATGATCGATTTTCGTATACATTTTAGCTATATTTTGTGTAAATTTTACATTAACTACTTCATTAACTACTTCATGCATATAATCAACGAAATATGATTAATGTTGTTGATATTATAACTTTGGACTCACACATTTGCATTTGATGTTACTAAATGTTGTACACAATTTACATTTACTTTTATTAAAATCGTATTAATAATGAACAAAAAAAATACTTGCAAACCGTATTTTCAGTAAAATCGTGTATAATAATATATTTTAAAAATGGTGAAAATTTTTACACGCTATAAACAGAAATGTTCAATTTTCGGATATATGATGTTATCTACATTTATAATTATCATATATTGTTGGGGCTTCCATACTGGGTAGATGCCCCACAAAAACGAATTCTATACAGCAAATTCAACTGATATATAAACATCTAAAAAAAACTAGCAACTTTTGGCATCTGTCCTAAATTCCAGACAGCCCAAACTCATGTCTCTTATCGCCGACACAAATTGACTCATAAACGCTAAAGCACGAGTGTAATGTCACGTTTTCCACGCAGCCCATTGGTTGGGTGACTGCCCATGGCGATTCACTGCACCATCATCTCCCCCAACGAGGGGACCCGGTGCCCCAACTCCTTGTTTTGGCACGCACGACCGCACACCGGGGGAACGCGGCTAGCCAGGGGTGCCTGTGCCGGCACGTGCAAGTCTGAATGCCCTATCATCAGTTCGGGCAAATGGGCCCATTGTCCCCATTGGTTGTGGTCAGAAGCAGCAACCCCTAGCCTGGGAAGCCACCTATTCGAGTGCTGGTCGGCTTATTGACCCCTCAGCCGTCGGACAATGGCCATTCATCGCCGGCCCATTGAAAGTGAACGGGGGCGGGCCACAGTTCAAAGGGGGCTGCTCGACGCGTGCGGGCCAAATGGGGGTCTGAGCTATGCGGAACCGAGCGAAACATCAACATGACATGGACGCATTCCCATGTAACAATTGTGTCCTACATTCAGATCGGAGGAATTTTTAAGTTTTGACCTTCTATTTATAGTCTCTTCCTGAACTTTGACATCAATATAAGAAAATAGTAAAAACATACATGTATATTGAGCTACCTCTGAAAAAAAAACAATTCATTAAGTTAAACATCTAAATATGTTTCAACAACCCATTGAAAAAGGACGTCCCCGAAATTCTTTCAAATATTGACCCCTCCATGCACCTACTTCCTGTCCACATGATGTCCATTTTACCCAGATCCTTCATAGGCATGCTTAATGTTTTTGAAAATTAGGGTGTCCAGAAAATTTGTTGGAGCATACCAAAGGCCCATTCTATACATTTCCAAGCACCCGCCTCGCTACAAATTCCACGACATTTTTACAGAAATTCCCTGACCTCGAAGGGAAATTCCAGCATTTTGTGTTCAGCAAATTGTGTCACTTTGGGACTAGGGACACACTTCTTCTGGTGTTCAATTCAACTTTCACTGACTTTTAAAACACATTTAAACAGAAAATCCAAAAACTGAAAAATACCATCGTTAGTGGACGTCCGCAACGGCTTCCACCCCCCTTTTCCCCTGTCCACACACCAGTAAAGAGCAAACCCACCTACCCCCCTTTTTGACGACGTCATTAATGAATGACCCATGAATGCATATTAGCCTATGCTCAGTTTGTACTCTTATATATAGCCCATTGAATAAATATAACATGTGCATGTAGTGCAGGAATTTTTAAGTTTTGACATTTCCATAAGTAAATTGACCAAATATCCAAATATATTATATAATAAGAGTGGAACTTCGGTTTACGAACTTAATCCGTTCCTTGACCCTGCCATGATTGGAATAAAGATTATAAACATTTTAAGTACTGTGTCCAAGTGCAGTGTTTACGCGTTTTTGTGTCCATCCATGAAACTACATGAACTGTTAACTATTTACATGATGTTCAAAAACTTCATCCTTCACACATATTTAATATCAACTTTTCTGTTTTTCAGAACATGTCACGTCAGTCGTGCAAGATTTAGGCTACCCATGTAAGTAAACATTTCATTATCTAATGTCATCTCAATAAAAACCTCACGAAACACTTGCTAAAAACGTCGTCAGTTATTTTTTTCAACATCGGTTTATTCACAAAATTCTGTACTTGAGGAATTTACGTCACTGTTAGCAATTCCCGAAAGTCGTATGATAGCAGTGTTTGCCTATCATCGGGGTGTGTACAATTTAAGGAATATTGGGTAATAATTAAAGAAACATTTGTTTCATATTACATTTTAAGCATTATTGAGAACGATATGAAAATTTGTTAAGTTTGTTTCAAAATGCACTTGTTGACCATTTGGAAAGAGTTTTCTGTCAAATGACGATGTCGTCAGTTGTCATTGTTGGTTAAACAATACTTTGTCGTTTTAGTGCCCATTAGGAGAAACAATGGAATTCTTGGTAACACCACAAATTGACTACTATTTGCCACGGCTATGACATTCGGGAGGGTGGTTTTAACTACTTCCGTTTTTTGGGGGGCGTAAAACGGGTAATAAACTCGACTTGGGTTTTATGGGAAACGAGGCGATGCGAAACATTTTTATTTCGAAATTAGCGCCTCCATCTCCCCACGTGGTTTCGCGAGACTGGCATCGGCACCATTAGACATTTAAAACGTCACGAATTTTCAACATTCACATTCCAACGGTTGGAATGGACCAGACTGGGGCGAGTTGTCTGATATTGTCTAAAACAATCTAACACAATTACCATATTTAATCAATTATACATAAGACGCCTTCGATTGTAAGACGCACATTAATTTGAGTCCCAATAACAACAACAAAAAAAGCTTTGATTATAAGAAAAAATAAATGTTTCATATACACTGCATGTGAGTCATAAAACGCAGAACACAATAAAGCAAATCACAACTTCATGAAAAATTCTTCGATTTAAATAAAATTTGGCACTTACATAGAACAATAGTATAGAAACATAAATCTTTTTCCGGATATGCAACAAATATCGGATTTTCCTAGCTCACCGTGCTCGAGAAACAGTTTAACAGCTGCAACTGGAAACGCCACAGTTCATTGAATCCATGCAACCACTAGCCATCAAACAGTCCGAACTTGTGTCCAGTGGACTACAACATTTGGGGAGTTCTCCAGGAAAATGTTTACAAATCGAAGATTAGTAATATCGAAGACTTAAATCTACAAATTAAGAAAACTTGGATTGAACTCGACCAGCGTATAATTGATTCATCAATCAAAGAACGGCGCGTTAGAATCCGAGCTTGTGTAAAGGCCACCGGAGAACATTTTGAGCACACTTGAGAATTAATTGTTGTTCCTATGCATTATTGTTCTATGCAAGTGCCAAATTTCGTTTAAATTGAAGCATTTTTCACTAAGTTGTGATTATTATATAGAGTTCTACGTTTTTATGACTCACAGTGCACACTTTTCAACCTGATCATCAGATGGGGCGATTCGGCGGGATATTATTTTGTATTGAGGACTGCACACGTATATACGCACGATTCCCGCTGCTTGGAAAACATTTCCCAAGCAGGCAGTGATTGTTTTTTCATCTAAAAATCTTCGAATTCCAATTCAAGGAATGGAATTTAGTAAATTTTAAGTTTATGAACACTGAATAATTGATGAAAAACATAATTACTATCGACGGTAATTACGATGTAAACGAGAATGTTGTTTGATCCATAGAAAGGAATAATCAACGGTAATTACACCGTTAGCTTCGAAAACATTTTAGCATTGTTTTCTTTGAACACGAATGCTTATTAATGGCCCCTTATTAATTTCCCGGGTCGAAGACGATAGTAATTTGATGGGTAACGATAAGAGTAATTAATGGGAAAATATGTCCACGTCTCATTAAATGCTCGAGTGGAATTTCGATAAAATATCCCTGGGAGATAATGTAGGAAATAATTCTGTCAGAAGTCTTTGCATGACATTAAATTGGTCCGTTGTTTCCAGATAGGATCTCTGTGTAGGGATCGATCTATATTTTCAGATGCTCATTACAGATATTCACCGATTGCATTAACAATATTTTATCCATGAAAAACACCTTGGCATGATATGATTTTGAGTTTGGTCAGTGAATAAAAAATGGAAAATTAAACTTTTAATTAGTAAAGGAAATTATGATGCAGATAACAAATGTCTAATTAAAATGAAGTTTTTATAATTTCAGTTTAATCACAAATGTAGAAATAAGATCGAACCATTTATATAGTGGACGTGTAATTTCTTGTGTTATAAGCTATAGTGGTTCTTCATTTGCTTTCGTATTTATTTAACTTTTGACCAACATTTTTGGCAGAATAAACATCTTTTTGAATAAAATAAGCATTTTGTTTGAAAAAAATAAGAATATTTATGGATAAAATAATTATCGTTTTGTATAAATTAAGCATGGTTTTGGATAAAATAATCATCTTTTTGGATAAAATTTACAAGCATCTTTCTGGGATAAAAAAAAGCATATTTTTGTCTTTTTGGATAAAATAATCAACTTGTTGAATATAACAATCAACTTTTTGAATATATATAATAAACAACTTTTTGAATATAATAATCAACTTTTAGAATATAATAATAATCTTTTTGCCTTATATGATAAAATAATCGATGTTTTGGATAAAATAAGCATATTGTAAAAATAAAACATGTATCTAACATAAGATGCTAACCAATATATATATATATATAGGTATATATAGTATAAAGAACTGCAGTATACTATTGCGTTTTTTATCTGTTGTTAACCCTCTATGGTCTATGGTCCACACATTTTCGCCTAAAAATGTATTCGAACACGAAATTTGTAACAAATAAATTGTAATATTTTCATATTTTCAAAATATGCAAATTTAAAAAAATAATCCCGTTTGTATATCTTAAAGGTAAACAGAAAGAATACATTTTTACACAAAAGGAAATGTTTGTACAAAATTTGCATTAGATGAATTCATCGTCATGGGGGTATTAAGGAGATTATTTGGAAGACATACTTGCATTCAGATTAAATTGATTTTTATATCTGGTTCCTGCTATTCCATTAACAAGTGAGAGACTTTCGAAGGGCAATTAACGAAAATCCGTGTTCCAAATATACTTTTAACATATTCCAATTAGGCTAATTCGTATAGGCCATGAAGCATTTGGTTTGGCACTCACGATTCCAAAAATTAGCATTTCAAATGGGCGTAATAAGCAAATTCCTTAATAGCACGCACTGAGAAATTCAAATTAAACCCTTTTTAAGTCATTCTCTATGTCTGCAAGAGCTACGCTCACGCATCTGAACATTAAATATTAATTCCCGTTTTAATTCATTTTGCAGCTGAGCAGAAACCCCTAAATTTATGAGTACTGCATCACCGTAATTAGTGTTTACGATGTGGAAGAACGTGGTTCAAACCATTTTTGCAGCTTTACTCAAAGTTCGTCTTCAGTCAACAATAAGGAAATGAATTGAAAATAAATAGTATATAAATAATCCAATAGACTTTTTAAAAAATACAATCCTATTTTGGGATTGCTATTCACCATTGTGTCATGATGTATACCTTTCAAATAACAAAACATTTCTTTACAAGCGCTAATTAAATTCAAATTTACGGGTAACTTAAACGTTGACATTTAGCACGATGTACTTAATCACCTTTTTCAAATTAAACATGTTTTCACATCAGTATGGCACAGTAAATTTAGAGGATACTATTATGTAAATATGCTACGTAAATAAATGGCTAAATGTATGAAAAATATCGATGTAACTTTTAAAACTTCTTAAATATACTAACACTGAATACGTAAATAAAGCCCCCAAATTAGAAACGTCTTATTCATTTACCTCTAAAATTTCAGTCAATTTCATATTTCCAAGTTCATAATTATAAAAATATATATGCATGCTTACATGCATGGTCATCATTCAAAACGAAACATTTTGTCTTAAATTAGTCCATCAACTAGAGTGATTTGTCAGTCAGTAAATGAATGCCATATGGTAAGGGATTTGTACCCAATTTAAGGAGAACACTCCTACGCCAGTAGCAACTATAAGACATCATTGTTAGATTGAATTTCTACTAAATCTGGACATTTGCCAAGAAGGCTAAGATCGTCTAAATCGCATGCAAAAAAAAGAACCAATAGTAAGCACCCGTCTTGGCATCTAGCTCGGTCAAAGGATTTGAGTGATTATGTCTATACTCCTATATTTTGGCTTTAGACGTTAAAATATGGGAAACAAGTTGTAAATTACAAGAAAGATTAAAATGTTTGAATAACCCCATAGATTCTGTGTTCCAGTGTGAAGATTAGAATATCTGGCCAGGACCTTGTAATCAAAGGCGGACTGCTTAGAGCGTCGAGTGGCAAATAGGTTCCCTTAAAGCATGTTAAAAATGTAAACTTTTTGTGGCTTAATAATAGCTTTTAAAATACATATTTTTAGAAAAATAAATTGTACCATTTTTTTACATTTTGTTTATTTATTATTAAAATGAAATGAAGGTCTTATACAGAAGTTGTGGGTGGGTCTCTTTATGTATTCTGGCCACCAATATTTGTATATCCAGTTGACCACTGCTTATTTATTTATTTATTTGGTAAAAACACTCGAATGAGTACACATGTGTTGGATTGTATTAATCACAACATATAAAA
>JAQGBW010000030.1:0-88193 GCA_034698625.1 Julus scanicus | reverse complement strand
CCTGGCGTTGGTGTTTAGCCCTCGTGTTGCAGAAATAGGCCAACGTTAAAAATCAACAAACAAACAAACAAACAAACGAGGCTGCTCTTTTAGTATCCAACAATCGAACGAAATTAGCAACGTGCGTTTGCAGCTGGTGGCACAAATTAAAAATGGGGGCCCCCTTTTCAATTTGAGCTGTTATATTATTCTAATCAGCGCTGCATTGTGCCAAAGGGGGGCGTACTCGTCGTTTTATCACGCCTGCCCTTCATTTTATCAGCTTCGATTTTCCATCTTCGTAGTGCCTAAACATTTCTCCGAAAACATCTTTTGTCTCCCTTTGGTGCGCCATTTAAGAGGTAAATTGCGCTGCAACACCGCAACGGCGCTCCTACCATTTTTGCTTCAATCAACAAATTACCTTTTATAAGTCCAGTCAAGTTTGATAAAATCCATTCTTGCTTAGTTTCAAAGGGTGGGGGAGAAATGAAAATCATATCACGCGCATTGTCGATTCCATTATACAAACATCTCTTCACCCTACACACCACGATGGGGTGGTGAAGGAATAGAAATTAATTCGGAAAAGACGCTTGCCAAAATGCCATGCAATGCTCTGAAAAACAAAACTGGTAGAAGCAGAAAACGAAAGAAAAAAAAATAACGAAAAAGACCTAAGCTCCAGTTAATGGTATATAGAGACCGATGGAGTTGGGACTATTACTTTCCCGTTGGGGCGGCACTTAAAGCACTAGTAGCAATTACAGGCCCTGCAAACGGCGGTGGGGAGAAAACATAATAGACTGGGAAGAACAACAAGAACACCGAGAGGAAAATTGCAGAGGGGAGGGGTGAAATATGGGCGAAATATCGAAGGCAGACGTATTAAAATAATGAGAAAGTGCTACAGGGTTCGCAAACCCCCCTCATTCGTTTTTGCTTACGTCCCTTTGACTACATTAAGTAAGGTGTTAAAGACATTAGTCACAACAACACCTCCATATAATAAGGGCAATAAAATGACTTTTGAGCTCGATGCGGTGATGCTGTAGTCCCCTGTAAACCACGAATTGCAAATTAATCGTAGTATTGCCCTGTTATATAAGCCGATTCGCCACTAAGTTCTTATACATGCAGGCTTAACTGAATATGTAGTCATGAGATAAGTAACAAAAAAATCATGCAGTACATTCCGGTTAATTTGGATAAATGGTAAGTGAAAATCATGATCCGATTAAGTAGATGTATCCAATAAATGCGAAGTTACCACACACAAAAAATATATATAAAAAGACAGACTGACAGAGTGACATATTTCAGTATAAGCAACAACAAAATTATTCAACTGCCTTCCTGTATTAAGTATTGTCGAAACCCATCAATGATTCTGAAATTTCTGATGTGTCATCTTTGTCACTTTCCTCGCCTTGGTGATTTGGTAAAATGCTTTCAACGATTTCATCAATACAACTTCTATTTTCGTTGTAACATGCAACATCATTGTCGATACCTTCAATTTTTTTTTCTTCAATATAGTGTCTGTCTTTTTGCACTGCTGAAATTGCTTCATATTCGACTTCTGCTGGTCTCTTACCCTGATTAAACTTCATCTTATCATAAACAAGCTAAGACAGCCCTGACTATTGTTTTCTAATTTGTCCAAATAGACAGCTATCCGGGTTCACTGGAATCCATTGTATACAATTAGTATACGAAAGCATTTACCATTTATGCAATGTTTTTAGATTAATTAAATTTTTCTATGAATTTTTTAATAAAACTTCATATCCAATACTAAGTGGGCCCAGGAACTTCACGGATTATCATATTATAATATGATTATAAAACTTATAGGACATAATAGTATATGTAGAAATAAATGGGACAAAATATGGCATTTCCATGTATGTCCCTATACTTAATTATTATGTTTTATATTAATATTTTACTTGAAAACATAAAAATAAATTCAATTGAATAGATTTTTTCTTTACTTAGTTTGAAGGCTATGTATAGTATGTACAAAATGTAGGCATATGTTTATTACAGAATACTTCGCAATAAAGCAATCTCAAGCTACATACATTCGAACAAGTTTTCGAAAACACTGCCTTCAAAAATCTTTACTACATCCTGCCCCTAATTCACTTTTTCAAAGACCCTTTTGACTCGACTAAGTCGGTTGTTAAAATTAGTCATTATAACACCTCCAAGCATAATAAACGCAATAAAATGATAAGTCGGCTAAGATGATGACACCTTCCCCTACCTAGCACAAATTGCGACTTAGTTATTAAGGTAAGGTTTAAGGGGGGAAATCCACCAAATCGTAAAATTGGCTTCACACGAAGTAAAATCAAAAACACCGGAACTACGCTTTTTGGGGAGGTAATAATATTAAGCACTCGTAAGTCATTACGGTGAGCCGCAACGTTAGCCATGGTCCATCTCCTTAATGGTGCGCCTTTTTTATTGTTATATTTCAGGGTGTATTAAGAGGGAAGACGCGGTATTAAAACATCATTTTCACCAACAACAAAGGGTTTTCATTAAAGAAAAATGACCATCCTGAAAGAAGTTCCCTCCTTGTTTTACCTAAAGGACGCTGGCAAAATTGATGAGGCCCTGACAAGCATTCACCAAATTGGCGTAAACTAATTGTTCATTCTCACCAATCCAATTACGGGGAATGATATTATAATAAAGCAGAACAGAAAGCAGGGAAAAGCTGCTACGGCAAGAGCTACGTGCACGCATGCGAGATAATTGCCTGAATTTCACTTCAAATTAATGACGAGACAGTTAAATAGATTGGATTGAATTAAAAACCGAGGTATTAAAGCCACGTTTCCAGGAAAAAAACAATGTTTTAAGCTTTCTTTCTTTTCTTTCTTTTTTTTTTGTGCAAAAGGCGCATGCAATCCATCCTACCAAAGAAATTGTGACAGGTGAAACGCCATCTTGGAGCACTAACGTCAGATTAAGAACATCTTGAAGACGAGGCGCAAAATCTATGTCATCGAACTCGAAACAAAAGACAATCTAATTTATCTGCAGCGCAGAACAAATGCAGATAATTTACCCCGCAATTATATTTGTGACTTGAATAAAACTTTTAAAAAAATAACTTTTTACATCATACGTTTTGCATCTGTCGTTAATCAAAGGTCAGACAAGCTCAGTGTTTCATATATATTTCAAAAGACAATGCTAAGATGTTTGGAGCACATGCTCAACTGAGAATAACGATTGGTCGAATCATATATATGGAATTCCAGGCTATGAGCACAACTAAAATTCCCTGCAACCAGCAACAACATTGACTATGCTCTTGTGTGAACACAACTGCAACATTTGAAATTCTCAAATTCCATAAACAAGTGTATGCCTGTAATTAAGTTGTCCAATGATTTGGTTAAAGAGCAAGAGGCCATTTGGCACCGCTAATGAAGCCTAATAAATGTACATATTAAGCACTAGCACAACCGCAAAGTATAGTACTTCTACAATATCGATAACACGAATAATGTTTGTAAACAAGCTGACCACAGTAACAAGTGTTTGCATTTTTCTTCAGTAAAATCGGTTATTTTCTGTTAGTATCGCTATATTACAACCAACATCTGACATAAAGCGTACAGTAGAATTGCCTAATGATTTTCCATATTACGAAATTAGATTAGCGTAAACCTGTCATATCCTTATCTCAAATATGTTAAACCACATTTTATGCAACTGATGACTTCAATAAAAGGTTCAATTGCAAGCCAAGTTGATCTCACATTGTGAACTGCATTTACAGATTCACGCCCTAACAAAACAACTGAAATAAAGCGCTTTTTCTATCAATATGAACAAAAAATGACGAAGAACTTGAACTTAGTTATGAATTGTTCCAAATTTTAAGATATTATCATTCAGTGGCGAGATAGTGTATTACAACCAAATATTTTATTACTGTGGCACATTGTTTCGATACACTGTGCCATCATCAGGTGCTCAAGTTCACATAACATAATATTACCCATTTAAATCATGGATATTTTACTGAAAAAGTCAAAACATTAACCTATTCTTAGTCCACTACAGAAAGGACCATCAACGACCACTTTAGGATGGAAAACTTTAAGGATACTATATCTAGTTTTCAAACAGAATGTTTCTAATTTTTAATTGGGACAAATTGGGAGGATTGCCAAAGATTGCTTCACATTATGTTTTTACCCATTTAAATCATTTTGACGAAAAATCCCAAATCCACCAGAACAAATTAATAACAACCGCTTGAAGATAGAAAAGATTAATTTTAAAGATATTATCATCTAGTTTGCAAACAGAATGTTCCAAATTTTTCATTTGGGACAAATTGGGAGGATTGCCAAAGAAAATCATTACTTGCATTAAATATGTGTAACAAACGCATGCCCCACCCAGTACAACACAAGAAGTTGAATTAGGTATTGCAGTAACGTATAGTAATGAAGAAAAAAAAGGCTCCAAAAGGCTTTTAGTGGCAGATGGCGCCCTATGCACTCACTTCCGTTTTCGTCATCGTTAAGTGGGGAAAAATCGGCTTATCTGCAACCTCAAATCGATGGGTAGTCATGACGAGCTCGTTTTAATTTGCATGTATTTGAAAGTTATAAGGCCGATGATGGTGGCAAATTCTGATTGATTCTGGTCCGGGTTCCTCCCGCCCTAATCGACAATCCAAATCAACTTAGGGATTTAACAGCTGGATTTTAGCCCGCCGCTGATCTCCAAATGAATACGTAAAAAAAGTGGCACAAATGAAACTCATGCATGTAGATAGGGCCTAATAGACTCAAAAAACATGTACCGAAAATGAGTCAGCAAAGTGAGACCAACGTGCATTTGGGGGATTTGCTGCTCAATGGCCTCTCGGCATAACGAAAACTGTCAGGACGAAAACTTTTCATTATTCATGCTTAGACAGTTATCCACTGTTGTGGTTAATGCGGCTATTTTAGGGCCAATTCATAAAACTAGATCTAAGCGTGAGAGAACTGGGATTTGGAAGGGGATGGGGGCGAGTATTACAGTGCTTATTCCACACAAAACCTCAAAGCACTCGTTCCCATCCTAGGAACGTTAATCCAAGCTAATAGTCATCATTCTAAGATTGACGGAACTTTGTCGACACACGTATCACGCCGAGAGCTTCTAGGACATCCCCGACTGATTCCACACAATGTCTGAAGCAATTTTGATTATTGGATCAAGAATGACAACAAATGCCAAAATTCAGAGAACCCAATACATTTGTTGAAAAAAATCCAAGCATATTTTAAGGATTCCAAGACATTTTAAATTACCTCACCCTGGTGAAAAACAACAGTAGAGATTTCTATTGTTAATTGGAACATTGTTTTCTATTGGTATCAATAGAAATTTTTTATTGGTTTCAATTGTTTTTTATGGCTTTCTACTGTTCAGTCAATCAGTGCTGCAGTCAATACAGCTAAACCATAGGAGTCAATAAAAGTCATTACATATATAAACCATAGAAAACAATTAAAACCAATAAAGTGTCCAAATAACAATAGAAACCAATAGAAATCTGTATTGGTTTCTATTGTTTTTTTCACCAGAGCAAGCACGACTTAATTAGCAGAATATTTGTCAAACAAGTCTGGCATTTTTCTAGAGACATATAGCATTTTCTATTTTTTTAAATATTTTTTCCCCTGATTAACTGAAATATTCCAATATGGACAGAAAATCCCAACAAACTGGTTGTTTTAACATCAATTTTAAGCACAATTCAAGGTTATAAAGCACTTTTCTCAATTTTCAAGCCTGTAATCAAAGTCACAAATCTGTAAGGATTGAATTTGTCCCATCTGATCCATCTGTTCAGTTTTACAAGTCATCACTCCAGGAATTCGATCCATGGCTCCAGATACGATGTGGCGTCACGCTTGGAGTGAAAGGCCTCCACACCGTCATTTTTTGGCTGATAGCTGATTTAGACACGATCAAGAAATGATTGTGGATATGCAGTTGTAGAGTTTGGAAAAATGTTGTGAAATACTTCCACCTTCTATTTTACTATTGCATAGAAAATTTGACAAAGAATAGAAGCAACAGGTGAGATGGGACATCAAGCGTGCAGTAATAGCAAAGACGTAAACAATCTTGAAAAGCTCGGATCAAAAACGAAACTAGTTGGGTTTTTTCTCACTATAGGCACGCACGTCAGGTTCAATCTTTTCCGACAAAATTGGCGTGAAGTGCATCTGGATGGGGGTTTCCAGGCTAAAAGTTAATGCAAGACTTGAATTTAAATAAGTTTCGAGTTGGAGTGTCAATGCGAGATACTCGCAGTATCCATTGACCGACTCGCACAAGTCTCTTTTCGACTCTTGCAATTGCAAGAGATGAAATTGCGATTCAAACAGACGTGAGCTTAAAAAAACGCCAATCCTGGAAAGTCTTACAAAAGCCTGGTTGGAATCAAAATCGGCCACCCTGCGGCGTTGACAGCCTGGATTAGACTAAATAGATCCAAAAATATACGAGTGTGAAAACCCGAGTTGAAATGCTGGAATTAAAGGGAACAGAGGCGTTGAAAGGATTCTGGCGAATGAGAAAAAGATGGACAGGAAAGGGAGGGAAAGCTGACAAGAGGGACTTAAAAAAAAAATGCAATATTTGCATATTTCGGATAAGAAAAATCCAGTCATTCACCTTAGTCAATTCTGCATAATGCCCCTCATGCGTGCTTTTTTATGCATCTTTGGATACGAACTACTACTGGAGATGAAACGGCATTGCCCATAGGCATACAGGATAAATGCAATGTTAAATGTATAGGATTTTTCTACGAAACATTACAGTGACCTAGCTGGTATTACTATACTACTTCTCCGGTGCAATGCGGTGGACTAACAGCTATGGCTCATCCGGGAATGTTTGTAAAGGCTAAATATTTGTTCAGCATCTTGCCAAGATAAAGACCCTAAAACATATTGGGCGATGGTCAACAAATAGGGTAAGAAATTAAACAGTATTTGAAAAAAACGAAAATCAGAAATTCGCATATACATAGGATTGCTCAAAATCTTGAAGAGGCTTCACTGGAAAATGTATAGGAGGTAGACAAAATAATGGAAACACATCTCTGAACTTTATAAAGCAATCTGCTTATATTTGACTATGCATCATACATTAAAGTCGGTATGCATCAAACAAAACATACACATACACAAAAAACACTGAAACAAAGTTTCTAGCGTATTTTTCGAAACATAGGTCTCAAAATTCTGTCAAAAAACGGAAAAAAAAGTGTACGCACCCAATACACATTTTTTGAAATCATATTGGCTGGTACGGCGCTTTTGTCACCGGCTGTATATTACACAGTATTGTGTATTTCGCGGATATATTTCAAAATTAAAAAATGCTCTACGTCATCATGTAGAGTCCTTGGCAAAAGCACCTTAGCAGGAAACATTCCGACACATTTTTTTCCCTTTGATCCGGACCCCCTCTCGAGCGATCGAAACGACACATCAAAATGTGTTGGTAAATGGCCGTTTTCGACACATTGTTTCACAAACACTTCTGGACACACTAAGGTTTTTTGTGTATGTTTCTTGTGTCTGAATGTGTCGTTGGTGCGTTCCGACCTTTAGGTTTCATGCACTTCCATCCCTGGCAGTACTCTTTAATTCCATATATGATATTTTATGGGATACAAATTTGAAACCTGTTGTCAATACAGCCTAAATATTTTCTTGATAAGACATTTGCAAGAAATGTCTTTGAACATACAAACACAACAACAAAATTGTTGTCATTCAATAAAAATAAGTTTCTCGAGTGTCAATGACAATTGCGTTTGGAGTGGTATTGATAACCCTAAGAAAATGATAAGAAATAATGGAGTGGCGATTCCTTAAACGTTGTTGGACCTCAGCTGGAATGCATTAGGAGTTTTAACCCGTAAGGTCTCCTACACTTGGTAAAAAATAGACGATTTAAAAAACGTCTAACCGCAGCGTGCACCGTTAATTAGCGTGGCAGTTGAGCAGTAACGTTGCAGGGTCAAGGTGTAGTACATATATAAACGTCATGGTGCTGAGCACTTCCGTCTGGTGTGCACTTCCGCCTCCGTTCGCAGGCCATCAAGCCACTGACAGACAGACATAAGGCGGCCAAAGGGGCAGCGGAAAATATCAATTTCATCTGTAGTTTTTGGGGGCTTTCACCTCTGACCCATTGTAAAATGGATGTAGGGTCTGCACCCCACACCAAAGTGAAAACACGCAATACTTTTTGGTATGAAAGGGTTGAACCTTCGTGTTTTCTAAATAATGCAATACCACGTTCTTGCATCTCATTAAAAACGAGATTAAAATTGTAAAGTGTCCAGAAAGTGCAAGAGCCACCTTTGACCAATTATTCAACATTTTGACTTGATAGCATAGACCCCCTCCCAGGTAAAACGTCTTCTTTTGTAGGATTCTTTCATTAATTTGCAGCCCCTCCCCCCCCCCCCCAAAAAAAAAATTATTAAAAATTAAAACAGCTATTCCGGCACGCACAAGATGGATAATATTAAAAAAAAGAAGAAAAAAACTTGTTAATTTCCACTTCCTCGTACACTCCCTGGTGAAAAAAACAATAGAGATTTATATTGTTTTCTATTGTTATTTGGAACGTTGCTTTCTATTGGTATCAATAGAAAATTTCTATACAGCTAAACCATAGAAGTCAATACATGAACCATAGAAAACAATTAAAATCTATAAAGTGTCCAAATAACAATAGAAACCAATAGAGATTTCTTCGATTGTTTTTCTTCGCCAGGGCTCCTATACAACTTTGGAGTATACATTATATCAGATTAACACTGAAAATGTTTTTTCCCAGTATGTTCTTTAAGTCATCACTTCACTACCATCCAACACTGTTGATACCTTTTTATAATGAAATTAGCCACATGTTCGTACAGAAGAAAAAACCGTATCATTTCCTATCGACAGTTTTGCAATCGGCAATTTAATCGTGAATAGCGTAACCGCTTAATTACAGTGTAGAAAAAGGCATTTCGTAGTCGTCGTTTTGGGTCTAATTTTCCGACAACACCACGTGGAGACACGTTGCATAATTAGCACAGTCTCACATAATTAGCACAGTCATCAATGGCGGCAGAAGGAGGCATGCGTGCTAATAGCGCAGCATAGTTGTCAGAAACGAAAACCGCACAAAAATGCCAAGCCTCTAGCCATTATAGATTTTAATAAAAAAAAAAACAATGTGCAAACAATAGGGGATGGGATTATAGGAATTAAAGAGTATCGTGTGTATAATTATTCATAACTAACAGCGTGCTATTTCATATTTCAGGGTTGTGTAACGTTTAGAAGGCAGTGCAAATCGTCACGACATTGCCAATTCATCGCTAAAAAATTAATAATTCTTCTCTTACGCGAGTTCACGTTGATAAATACGTGTAATAACAACTGGGCATAATGGCGTTTCTTTAATAATGAACAAATATTGCGTTTAGCTCGTTACGAAAACAGCTTTTATTAATATTAATCTCAAAGCCGTCACGGTTCGATGTAGCGTGCTCATCATTGACATTTTCAAATAAGGCTCTGGTTTGCCGAATTTTTGCCATGTCTTCATAAGTTTTGACGGTGTTGGGATTCTTTCCCCATAAATTCACTTATGAGAAACATAAGAAAATCGGAAATTTGAATCTACATGTATTCCGAGGATAACGAAAGATTCACTGGTGAAAAAAACAATAGAAACCAATAGAGATTTGTATTGGTTTCTATTGTTATTTGGACACTTTATTGGTTTTAATTGTCTCCTATGGTTCCTGTATTGACTTCTATTGGCTTCTATGGTTTAGCTGCATTGATTGAACAATAGAAACCAATAGAAAACCATAGAAAACGATTGAAACCAATAAAAACAATAGAAAATTTTTCACCAGGGTATGTAAATTTTTTTTTTGTTCTAAGGAATTTTCATTCAAAGATGTATGCAAAGGATTCCCATAAGGACAGAAGCACACCAGACAAGCAAGGCAACCTCAGGTTTCAGTTTCAGTTTCCTCGTTCCTATACACCATCTTAGGTACAATTAGAAAATTATTAAATTAACTGACCTTCCTGGTTGAGTATACAGTCCACAGGGGGTTTTAAGTGGATGTGTTCAGAAAAAAAAAACGCATTTAAAGTGGTATGTATCAGGATTCTTTTTCCAAGAATAGCAACATGGTGGCTGACACGCGATGGGGGTAAAAAATAGCAATTTACCAGCGTCACGCAATTAAACATGGAATGGAAAATTAAGGTTTTGTCCTCGTGAAAACTCCACGCCAAATCAATTTGATAAAAAACTGATACCATCCGAGTTACAGAAATTTCTTTCGCATGCATCTTCGTGCTAGGAAACGACATAACATCTCAGTCATCAATATTATGCAGCAATCAGTCAATTGCCCAACAGATTGTTGTCAGTAGTCAATTAGCAATGACAACTACTTTACAATTAGAAAGCGGCAGGTTATTTTTATATACAGTTTTCTGTGTAATTTTAAAAACTAATTAACAAAATGGCTCCTCGCTGGTACACGCCAAAATTGTTTATATACATCTTAGTGTCTGTTAGCTTTCGATTAAATTTGAATTCACCGCATTCAGAAAGTGTCATGACACTGATGATAGTCATGCTAATGATAAAGACACCAAATGATAGAAAGTTGGCTTTTCACCGCACAATCAATTCACCAGTTTCTGTGCTTACAGACAATGTCTTCAAGAGTTATTCACACGAAGATTCTCTCCAGTAACATCACTGACTGTAGCATCATGCAGATCACAGCCAAAATTTTGATTGTGTAAAGTGAAGGCTAATTGAATTAATGCAGGAACCACGCACGTGCAGTATGTCCTGATGGGCCACTTACAAGAGGTTGCCAGTTGCCATCGACTAGACAGACCTGCCAGTAATAATACATAGTGTCCCTTGATACCATTATCCGTTACACCTGCAAGTGTGTCACTTGAGTCAAGTGAGCCTCTCCAAATCAGAAGTCATTGTGCAATGGATGCACGTATAGGATGCAACAACGGGTCACTTGCAACACCATTATGTGCATGGATACATAACATACGAGATAATGGTTGCACAAATGGGTGACTTAAATAACATCGTGTTTTTGTGCAATTTCCTGTACATGATCCACCCCTTCCTCACTCTTCGCATGCGGAAGTGACAGGCATCAGCATCAACATCAGCAATAATAATAGCACAACATTGTTCTTAGGTGCAAACTAATTTTTCCCCTTAATTCTTTGCAGCATGTTGTCTAATAGATAGCAAAACATTGACCCACCCCTTTTACAAGGCATTGTTAGATTTTTGGCAACAACCTTGACTAAAGAGTAACACCAACAATGCGCTCGTACTTCATAATAATTATCAGAATCACGAGGAACAAAACACAAGCCTCCAGAAAATGGTTGCATACATTACCAGGCTACTCGGTAATCTGTCATGTTGACAACGAAAAAAAAGCTGCTGTTACAATGTAGCCTACACTTTCAATTTGCCCATTAAAAGAAGAAAAAAAATGTGTACTCAAATATTAGGCAACACCCTAAAATACTCGAGAAGTGTATTATTTAGCCTTGCTTGTAATTTTAAAATTAAGCAAAAATCAAGTTTACATCGTGTATGATTTGCATCATGGTGATATTATGCTCCAGAGTCCCAGTTTTAGGATATCAACAGTCTTAGCCCATGTGCGGTTAGATTGAAAGCCTCCTAAACCTGTTTCTGTGTTTTCCAGATATTTATATTGTCGATATATTCGTCAATGTTAAAGTTTAGTATCTTTCGAGTGCCAAGTGTGTTGGATGCAATCCTGTTAGAAATATACACCAACGATCAATTTCAAAGTCCCTCCAATTTTCAATTTTCTGAAGACGAGGAAGGGTTAAGTAGTCGATTGTCATGGCAATGTCTTATCATGCAAACTAAGCACCTAGAATCGTGCAGTGAATTCGACTACTCCATATACCAAAGCTTTCATGGAGTAAAACATCCTCCACACGCACACCGAAAGAGTTTACAGTTGCATCACGCCAGATGACTCCCAGTCTTCTGAAAGCAAGAGTAACAGTATTATATAAATAGTGAGTGAATGGCTTTTTTCCCCAATATGAAGAATCGTAGACTCAAATAGTTCAGGATAGTGTCCATTTCCAGTGTTATTCGTCATTTTTCAACTGGGAATTGAAACTGCTTCACCCTGGTGAAAAAAACAATAGAAACCAATAGATATTTCTATTGGTTTCAATTGTTAATTGGACACTATTGGTTTTAATCGTTTTCTATGGTTCCTGTATTGACTTCTATTGACTCCTATGGTTTAGCTGCATTGACTGAACAATAGAAAACCATATAAAACAATTGAAACCAATAAAATAAATAGAAAATTTCTATTGATACAATAGAAAACAATGTTCCAATAGAGATTTCTATTGGTTTCAATTGTTATTTGGACACTTTATTGGTTTTAATTGTTTTCTATGGTTCCTGTATTGACTTCTATTGGCTTCTATTGACTCCTATGGTTTAGCTGCATTGACTGAACAATAGAAAACCATATAAAACAATTGAAACCAATAAAACCAATAGAAAATTTATATTGATACCAATAGAAAACAATGTTCCAAAAAAAAAAACAAAAAAAAAAAACAGAAATTTCTATTGGTTTTTATTGTTATTATAAAAACCAATAGAAATCTCTACTGTTTTTTTTTTTTTCATCAGGGCAATGCTAGTTTTGTGGGAATTATGGACAGCAGAAGCAGCAGTTATTTATTTGAACATACAAATGACAACTCTGTTGTCGAGAAAATAATTCTTCCGTGTTATGTTAATGCGATGTTGCTGTTGCTGTTCATCAGAGAAACTTAATCTGAAATAATTACACAAGAGCGGGAACAAATGGTATGCAATTTCCACCATAAACAATCCTGGTATGGAGCACAAGAGGAATGTGAGGAGAGCCATGATGACAAGATCCCAAGTTGTACGGAATATTTGAGTTGATGCGACAGGGCTTCAAGTACCTTACCAAGATCGCAAATGGGTTGTTGTTCCTCAGGGCAACCTTAGCATCAAAATACAATTGCTTAACTCACTATAATATTACAGCCACGAAACATGCTCATGAAATAAACATCTGGCACACAAGGTGGACTCTAATAAAAGAGATTTATACTTGATCCTAAGTGAAGCGGTGGTTATAAGATGACTAGGCTTTAATCCTTTCTTCATGGTGAAGCCGACATGTTAAATGTTAAACATATATGACCTTTGGACAGTTGGCCCAAACATGCAAGTGCGTGTAAAGAAATGACATCATTGGTTAACGGTTAATGAATTAAGACAGGTGACACAAAAGGAAAATACAGAAGCATGATTACGAAAATTTGGAGTAACTTCTGTTTATATATCCGAACAGAAAGTACTTGGTGGGGGAAAATGTCAAGACAACTGGTACAATGAAATAATTTTAGAATCATAGAAAATCCATTCTGTATGAACAGCAGAATTTTTTGGCCCCCATATTTTACCTTGTCATATGTCAAAAATATTGCATAGAAATATAGAAAACTAATTGTATATACATATATATTCTTATAGAACACTTAATTTAAGCAGACGTATAATTTTATGATTATACAAGGTATATTCACGTAGGTGGATTTAATGGATATGCTGGTACATGCAAAACTAATGCTTATCCCAACCAATAAAAATACCTAAACACCCACTTACAAAAGGCTCTTCGACCAATAATATATTATGATTAAACGAGTTGAATAACAAATTTCACTTGCGGTTTGAAGCTATAAATACAGCATACAGCATGATACGGTATTAGTAGGTATATGTACATGCGTGTGTAGCCCGCATTGTGGATTGGGACAGCCATAAAACTTAAAAGCAACTTCCAAAACAGAAACAAAAAACTGAAAAGAAATAGGGAGCATTTCTCATACTCAATTCAGTCCTCTTGGGTCCACGAGTAATCCACTCAGCAAAAAGAGCAGATTGATTTCTATACATTCAGCTGGGTACAAGTATCTATGTCCTTTCGTCTTTGAAACTAGCACGCGTTTCTATAGTACATTTTCTGTCTCAGCCTAGATTAAATCAACAAATTATAAGCACCTGAATGTGGATAGGGACTTGCCATAATGTATATGCTGTATATATGTTCAGTTTGATACATAGAAAAGCAGTTCAGTCAAGGAAATCTTGACTGCGTGTTGACTGCGTATAGCTGCGTGTTAAAACCATATCTGATCGAACTTGAAATTCTTCTCAATTTACACTGGGAAAAGTAGAACTAATACCATATTTACAATCCAAACCGGTCAAATATGTTCTTTGGTGACATTCGACTTGGATGGAATTTTCACAAATTTACATTAAAGTTCAAGTGTGAACATATTGTAGTCGTTGCATTGATGTTTATAATAAAAATTCTGTAGCTAAAACCTGGCTGCCCTAAGCTGGACCATCTCTATATCCTGAATATGAACCATCCTGTAAAGGTCGGTACGCACCAAACGAAACATACACATACACAAGAAACATTCACAAAAAAACACTGAAACAAAGTTTCTAGCATATTTTTCGAAACATGTGTCTCAAAATTGTGTCAAAAAACGGGGGAAAACACGAGTGTGCGCACCTAAGACACATTAAAAGCACATGGTGCAATTTAATGCTCTACGTCATCATGTAGAGTCCTTGGAAAAAGCGCCTTAGCAGGAAACATTCCGGCACATTTTTTCCTTTGATCCGGACCGCCTCTTGAGCAATCTAAACGACACATCAAGAAACATCAAAATGTGTCAGAAAATGGTCGTTTTCGACACATTGTATCACAAGCACTTCTGGTCACATTAAGGTTTTTTGTGTATGTTTTTTTGTGTCTGAATGTGTCGTTGGTGCGTACCGACCAAAAGGGTTCCAAATAGGAGCACAATATTCCAACATAGGGCGATCCAGAGTAAGAACATCACATATAACTGGGTGTTAATATGACACATTGACACCTCATGAACATGGTTATAGTTTTCCTATATGATCCCACAAATCTTAACAAGCAATTTTTAAAAAAACTAAAACTCTCTAAAGACATTGATCCGATATTTTACAGATGCAATAAAACGACAAAGACATTTAGTTGGTACACATTTCAGACAACGCAACTAAGCCTTCAGTGAAATGCATTTTTCAGATCTAAGTTACCCAAAAAAATTCAATTGTTATCATCATTCAGAATGTTATCTGTCGTGCAGAAAGGGTCCTAAGGATTTTCTGTTACCATCTCGATCCCATGACAGCTATCGTATTCCAGAGATTTCATGAAGCAAAATTTCAACAAAATTCCCAAGGTGGAAAAGCAGGCGAGGGAGTTGGATTTTTTGTTGTTAAGCACCACAACACCATTAACAGACCTAAAGGTGACAATGTGGCTGTCGAAGATAAAACTAATTGCACAAACTGTTTGCGTGAATAATATGCGATACCGACCTATTTTCACCTGGAATGAAGGGAGAGAGTCAAAATGTCGATTGGCGTTTATCTCAAAAACTGGCCAATCGCATTACGTGGAGAAATCAGGATGAACAGCTAGCCGAAAGGTACAAGGAAGTGCACTTCCCATAATTGTGATAAGGATACGGTCTCGTTGGGGGTAATAAATAAAATAATGCAACCAAATGCGCGATTAGAGGAGGAAAAAAAAAACAATTGCAGCATTCTGGGACCATGGCTGCTACGTGAAAAACAAAAGCTACATATTTAGCAAACACAAACTCTGTGATAGTGGTCAGAAAATAACAGGACAGCAAAACGCAATTAGCAACGAATGAAATAAATATTGGTGATGAATAAGGTCATTAGGTTCATTAGTATCTACGATTACTGATTTGGTGCGATAAATTAAGCGAAGGAGTTGACACGTTTTCGCTGCAATAAAAACCACAATTTTTACGCCAACACACAAATTAAATATGGCAAAAATGTAGTTTACAATTTTAAACTTTACTCTAGTGTTACACATGGTACACCCAACATATTATAAGGTACAACTCAGCTCTGGTTCATTTTTGAACTTCAAAAATGGCTTCACTCCCCTCATAGACATCCTAAATTATTTTAAAAACATGCAGGGTATCCAGAAAATTTATTGGAACGTAAAAAAGCTCATTCTATAAATTTCCAGCACTCATTGCACGGTTAATTTCACGACATTTTTCCAGATTTTTGTGATTAACGGAAATTTTCTGAAATTCCAGTATAAAATTGGCTTTTAACACAAATTTAGGCATAATACATTACTTTCCCAAGGTTTAAAATATGAAAGTGCATTTAGGACTGGGGACACATTTCATCTGGTATCCCTTTCCCCTTTCACTGATCCTTAAAACTTAATTAAACAGAAAACAAAAAATATCATCATTAGTGGACCTTCATAAATGCTCCCCCATCTGAGGACGTTCTTCTTGAATGGCCCCTTATCATCCTACTTATACGAAGATTGAAAATTAATTTGCAAAACTACTGAATAATTTATCTGCCAATTCAGCAATTTTATTTGTAAAACACTAATCAAGCATCGATAATTTTTTCCTATAAATATAATCGCTGATTTAACACTATCCCATCACTAGGGCACTATCTTACGTCTCACCAGTGTATTTACGCTAAATCAACCAGGTAAATGCCACAAAGATATCCCTTGGGAAATACACGCAGGTAAACTATTAAACAAAATGCAAAATCGACAATGTTCGACATGTATATGGGATCAAAATTTCAAATTGCATCTACGATTCCTGTTTTGTGTAATGCAATTTCATGCAGTCTCGCCAATTTTATGCAATTTTTATGCCTGCGACATCACTCTGACTCCCATTTCCTCATACTATCACAAATTTGAATGGCTATATGGAAGTGTTGATTATACTATATATGGCCCTTCTTATAGCTTCGCCTCGTCTTTATATTTGTCTATAGGATATGTACACGTTCTTTGGCGATATATACTTTTATATTTGCCTCGACATTTTTTTTGTCATTTTTTCCCCCTTCAAGATCGCTTTCCCTAAGCGATTGCAAATCATCCCATAGTGTGTCTAGGCAATTCTCTAAACACACGTTCGATGCACCTTTATAGGCAATTTATTTGGCAATTTTGTCACCTTATAAAGTTTACACCGAGGAGATGGCAAGAGATCGAGGAAGACGCTCGAATTGGCAGCACTCCTGTGGGCAAACAAGACAATCTTGCATGCCCATATCGCCAAGAGGGTACAACGAGGAGGATTTGGTGAAAGAAATGCTTTTATATAGTACACTGCCTGATAACTAAGAAGAAAAAAAGAGGACAGTCGGTGAATGACTATTTATCAGCACGCCAAACATTTAAAAATATTTTTTTTTTTTTAAATGTATCAAAGTATAAAAATTGTCCATCCATGGCTACACAACTCGTAAGAGTAAGTGTAAAATAATTACTAAAAGTAAAAGTCGGAGAATTGCATATTTAAAAATTGCACAAAATACTGACTTCAGAATGGCAGTGACTGACAGTAAGAATGGTACATGTAGAAGGTTTCATACCACTGGTTCCTTACCCTTAATCTGTAAATGTACCATTAAAATCGTCCTGGTTACCAAATTCAAAAAAAATTGTAAGACTACTGAGTGAGTCAAGAAATAACCAATTCTTAAACGTCTATCTTGGTTTAAGGTAGAGTAAGGGATAAATATCATCGAAAATTCATCATTAATGATGGCATTAAGTTGCTCTCGGTATAACATATTTGGTTCATTAATGTAATTTACACAACTGTAATCATTAAACGTGTTAATTTACAATATATTTAGGGTCGGAATTGCAAATGTTCATTAGGTAAGACAGCAATCAAAACTGGTCAACAAATTTGACAAAACACTAATCAAGCGTAAAATAATTTTGATGACTTGAGGTAGCAATCAAAGATTTTTTTTTAAAAAAAACTTTAAGAAAATAACATATACTATGTAACTTGCTTGCTCATGCCATTGCAATATATATATATATATATATATATGTATAAAATCTATCAGAAAATCCCTTCGTTGAAACAGAAAATTGAAAATATACTTTAATGCCCCAGAGAGGCAAGTATAAAAACTGAATGAGATCGAAATCGCGAAAACCGTCTATAGAAACCCTCATTTTACAGGAGAAAAAAAATACATATACAACGAATAAAGATACCCTGAATGTTAGAGTATAGAGCAACTTGTCATTTTGACAAGATATCCAATCGACCTATACAGACCATTCAAATTGTCAATAGTAGCAAAGATCTTCACTAACACATTAAAAACGCCCAAATGTGGTTTCATATATTGGAAATGCAAGTGCATATCACAGGATATAATACACAGTAATTTTCCATGGCAATGTTGATCGACCGCGGTTCTACGCATATTGATGAAAATATTCCAAACATTTCCTGTGCCAATTCCCCAGTTTCCGTTACTGGCTCCCTTTTCATTAACAATTTTCTTTTGATTTTTTTACCCTTATCATGCGTGAATGTGTCGAAGGTGTCTTTTTTTTAATTTTTCCCCCATAAGGCGTCGCAAATCACATTCGTTTCGACTGACCTGGCAAGGTCCAGGGCGAATATTTTTTTCCTAAAACAATGTAATAAGCGAGACCCATTGTGCTATAAACTGCGCAAAAGAAATTTTCATGATTATTATTTTTCCTTTGCAAAAAAAGGCTCATCATCATCACCATTTCAAGTTCTTCCCATTTTTTGCTTTTCTTCAAAAAACTCTTTTTTCCATGCCAATTCCCTTAATCCAGAGCTCAGACATGTCAGTTTTGGCAAGAAAAGTGCTACAAAAGGCATTCCATGAGCGTGAGTAATGTAGGGCATGTTCAGCGATAGAGGGCGTAGGTGGAGACGTTAAGACTTAAGAAACTGAAGGGAGGTCCGAAAAAGGTTAATTGAATGGGATATGTCTGACACTATGCATTTCCAAGCGTGTCCATTATCCATATACTATGTGGGTTCTCCCACATGGAACAGAAATGCATTTACAATGATTTGCAATGCATTTGCAATGCATTTAAAATACATTTAGATTGAGATACCGAAAATGCATTTATAAAAATGTATTTAAAAATGCGTTTGGAAATACATTTTGAAATGCATTTATAAATGTATTTCAAAATACATTTTGAAATGCATTTCAGTGTCTCAATCTATATGCATTTCTTTTAAATGTGGGGCTGTTGGGTCAAATGCACAAACCCAAGCAGGCAATTCTGAACAAACCTTAAAAAACACATTTCTTCCACAGCAGCATCCTTCTCCATGAATCAAAAATGTTTTCCAACATCCCTGATACATTCTCGACAAAAAAAGGATTTTTTTCCAGATTTGCATTGATGACCTTTTAACCACAGAATACAGACAGTGACAATATTTTTCGCATTACATCTGTGCTGTATATCCACTTTTTCGATGTCTGGAAACTAGAAAATTTAACGCTTTTTAATCTGGCTGTTTCCAGACATTGAAAAAACCAAAGCAATATTCAGCATGATAGTTTTTGCAACAAGCAAGACATAACTAAAATACGTTGTAGATACTTCAGACAAACATTTCTATGGTAAATATCAGAATTAAAATACAATTCCTTGAGGAAAAAAATTGGAGACCACATCGTCTACGATATTCCGCCAACGCATTATCCAAAAGAGAGCCTCCTGATTTTCGCAAAAAAAACTTTTTTCTTCGCTTGCATTTCGAGAATTTGTGAATGTATAAGAAGAAGCACCTACGCATGAATGTATTTTTTTCCAAGACGACGACATTTTGCACCAGCATTCAAAGTTGGGTAAACCTTTCGTGTGAAATGAATATTCATACGCAACGGAGTGGCAAGAAAGCAAGCAATCATGCCGTTTTCAGAAAGAAAAAAATTAAATACGGACATAAAGACTTTCTGTGCAGAAAAATCAGAAAACGGGTATTTGCCGAAAGTACATTAGAAGTGAGCAGCAGAAAGTGTTTGGGAGATCGGCTCTTCCTTTGTTGCCAGAAATACAACATGGTCCAATGAAAATCCAATGGATATCCATTCTGGAGGAATGCCTGGCTTGCAAGTTTAAAGATCATCTATGTGATGGACCAATGAAGGTTTGAATTTATACACCAAATCGTTCAAGGAATAAAATAACAAAAAAAAAATGAGAGGAAAGAAGCAAGAAACTGCTGGCAAAACTTCTGCCCAAAGAGTCGTTGAAAAAAAGACAAAATCCTTTTTTTAAGAATGGTAGTGAATCTTTCGTTCATCTTTCACATTGCCTGATTGGTGTTCAGACTACCAGATATTCGTATCATATATACGACTCAAATGTCATGGAATTGACATAGTTTTAGTTAGCCAAACTTCTAAATTCAACGATTAAATAAACAATTCGACTTTCCATGTGCATATCTAATTTGTTATTTAAAAAGTGTTTATAGCCTTTGCTGACACTGTCTCGTGTATATCAGGTAGACTAATTATACTAACTAGATTTAAAATCTAAGCTATGAATCTTAACTTACTATATAACATAAAACATTTTGGAAAATTTACGACATTTTGTATACAATGAATCAAAGAACCATAAACAGAAAATGCCCATTTTTTCAATGAAAACCATGTTTACGACCTATGCGACATACTACTGTTCGGTTTACAACCGTTTTATGCTTAATTTGTGTAATAAAGAGCATATAATACAATAAGTCGTGGTCGTAAGTCGACGACTGGTTGTACTATGCACTCGATGGGCCCTAATTCCAGATAATATAAAAAGCATGCCGGGCGTCACAAAAGTAGCACAACTCGAACGTGTAATGGGATTAAGTACAGCTTAAATTATTAAGCAGGTGACAACGCCTAAGACACAATTTTAGTATATTTCAGTGTGTAAATCTTCGAGAGGCTAATGATTTTTGCCAAGCTGGTGCCTAGTTCACAACTCCCACTGAGCTCGTAATTTACATTGCGAAACAATTAAGGTCAAAGGAAACTGTAAGCGATGTTTTTCATGTTTTTGCTATTATCAAACACACACGAATTTTACGGGCAATAAATTACTGTAGCGATGATTTCTTTTTTTACTAAATTATACATGCAAGTTTTCCACAACAGGGGTATTTAGAGTGTTGGCTATGATATACAGCCAAAGAATTTTTCGTAAACTAAACACAACCAGATGGGAAAATCGTTTAAAAAGCGATGCTATGAATTCCTGAAACATCTTTTTTTACGAATTAAAACTCCTTATAACGATGTACACGAGTAAGTGAGTCTATAATTCATACACCTCACATTTTGAATACAGTCAAGCATTCTTAATCTGCTACAGGATGTTCATAAAAGGTAATAAACAGATAATAAAATGTTTGCTATTAAACAAAGGGGTGCATTATAAATTAAGCGGAAAATGAATTCGTGAGGAGGTTGGGTTTTTTTTCTCCTCGTTTTTCCACATTCAAAACCGTTTAAACCCATCGTTAAAGCCTCCCCCCTTCGTATCAATCTGATTTTGAAATTATGAATATAGATTAAATTATTGGAAGCGCAGCGTGAGGTCAGATATGCACCAAATATAAACTGCAGCACGCTTTTGCATTGTCTTAAATAACCCCCTGTTTTATAGCCGCTTGAACATTGTTACCTTTAATATTAATAATGGTGAAATGAGTTAACGAGGTTAAACTTCGTGATTTGTATCTGTAGTTGGATGGTAATTTCCTAAATGTTCCTTAATATTCCTTTTAACAAACAGTTTTCGCAATCGCACAGTTAATTAACTACTTTAAAGTCACAATGGTCTCCCTAATAATTTTGGCATAATTTTTAATAAATTAGCTGAAATAAATTCATGAATCGTCCATAAAATGAATTAAAAGTCGCAATTATGTATTTATTGTATTTATAGAAAACATGGGAGTTGAGGTCTGGGATTAGATTCTCCAAATTACCTCCATCACATTGACAACATTTTGGGCAATGTGAAGAACGCCAACTTCTCTGACTTTTCCAGTTTTAAAAAAAGGAAAAAAAAATTCCCTGATGAGAAAAATGGCATTTTTACCACAGAAAATCAGATTTTTTAAGTGTAAAATTGTAATTTTACCACAGAAAATCAGATATTGAATGTGAAAAATTTCAATATTGAATTTTCCTGACTTTTTGCAAATAACAAATGTTTCCCTGACTTTACCAAGTCTTTCCAATTTACCTAACAATTCCAGGTTTTCCAAGTCTAGGGGAACGATGTAGTAGTACCATAAACTATTGTTGATTTCGAGAAATACACACACGAAATTAGGAACAATATTATTCAAGATGTCAATACCACTCAATACCACAAACAATTGATTCGGTATTGGTGTCACAAAATACTGACAACATCGTCTCATGTTTTGGACTGTGCGTAACTTTGACCAATGTAGTCCACTTTTTTAATAAATTTATAATTGATATCTGTCAATTTACTGTAAGTAATGGGAGTCATGGTTTTAAAGATTGGTGTCATTAAAATGGGAAGTACAAGCAAAATCAGATGTGCGGCAGGACTTGTACAGAGATTCCATATAACCATGTACATAAGTCCAAATATGATCAAACATCCAAGTAGATCTATATCTTCATACAAGTTCATTTTCTGCTAAGCCCATATTTGTGAAACTTCTGCTATATGACCATAAATGTTTTCAGGCATACACGTATAAAGAGAATATCACCATATTGCCATATATGGGACATAATAAAGAAAATAGTTTTTTCCACTCTGGAGCACCCAAAACATGGTTCATAAAGCTAATCTAACATTAAGATAACCAACGATTGTTTGTATTACAGATATGCCCACAGGGTAGCTCTAGTATATGTATGTCATTTCCCAAAAAAATTTTAAACCGTGCTTTATTACTCTGAGGTCGAAAAAGATATTTCAAAAAGATGTACTTTGCAAATATTTAAAGAGTTGTCTGGTTTGCTATTTTCTATAATGGCAACGTTTTCCTTGGCTTCTCGGGTCACATTTGAACGCAACGATTTCAAAATCAACATTTGATAATAAATATTTTTTGTCAATTTACTTTGTTTTTCCAATTTTCCCCATTGCTCTTGGTGGTTGTTTTCGGTTTGTTTACTCTGGTTCGGATGGTGGTAGTTTTCGTTATCCTATTTTTTGCTACTTCTTTCAAATTGGCAAAATTTCTATTGGATACATAAAGGCTTGCCGTGCGTCGATGGACTTTTCCCTTTCTCATCAATGAAGAGTATTAGATATACCCTTTACATTCTCCTCAGCAATATTTTTTTTTTTTTTTGCTAACTTCTGAAGTAAAACGAAATGGGAAACCTAAAGAGATTGAATTTGTTTTCAAATGTTAGATGGTTTCTTGAATTTGTACCTTGTCCATTTTCGTTTCTTAACTGGCAACTTGTCAAGACAAGTTCGATGCGTTTCTTGAGATGTCAGCGCATCCTCATTTTTCATAAGAAAATGTGTAGAGACATAAAAATGATGTCCAACGATGGTCAGTTATTTGCAGTATATGGCTGTACTGTTTATAGCTGTCACGTGTCTGCTGATTCAACTGGCTATACAAATCAGCACCGTAGGCATAAGCAATTTAAGCTTGTGGTTCTTGTTGTACACTTTCAATTCAATCATGTACACTTCTGCAGAATATATACATGATAAATAATGCATTGATTGAATTATAGACATTGGAAAAAGGTTATTGCAAATGAAACGATAAACGATGAAAAACAAGTTGGGGATGTCATTCTGAAAAACATTCAATAATCTATCTATAACCAGAGAATGTTTTTTCCATAATAAATACGAACGCCATAAATACAACTCAACAACAATCTGATCGTACACAAAATTCAATGCAAGATGACTCAAATTGAAAAAAAAAAAAAAAAAAAAATGCAAGTGGACCTACTGTGTGTACAGTTATAAATATATATTGTCAAATTTGAGATAAACCTAGCTTTAGAAGAAAAAAAAAATGGCAAATGGCCAAAGAAATCCAAGACGAATAAAGCAGAATGAAATCCATCTGGCTCAGGAAAAAAATCACTTTATAAGGTGAAAGTGATTTATATCCATCCACTCAATGAATTACATTCAGTAGCCCAACGCTGGTCAAGAAGGGTAAAAAACTACTGTATATAAAAGTAGACAAGAGTATTATCGTACGCCACTAAAATCAATCAAGAATTTTCCTTAACTTTTATTTTAAGTCAAAATTTATATTTTGAAATACTGCATGTATCGCTCGAATACACACAAAAATCCATAAAGTTAATTGCATCTAATGCGAACCATGGCTTACAGAAATCTACCCAGTGATCCATGAATGGCAACACAATGTCAACATGGACATTTTTAATAAGTTATCATTTACCACTGATTCGAATTCCCAAAGATACTTTTCATTGCAATTTTTTTTTTCTTTTTAAATGCAGACTATCACTAAAGCAACAAATAATGTAGGATAATATCAACTAAAAAATTCTATGAATGCAATTAAGAACAAAATCTATTGCATGCCCATTGGGAAGACATGCTTTAATATCAAACGTCTTTTTTGCTGTTTTTTGGCAGACAAATTCTGTAAACAAGTGCCATGCATAACTTTCAAATACAACACATTATTTTAAAGTTTGATCATTAGAGGAAGTACGTTGTCTCTAGCGAAACATTTCACCAAAACATCGATTTAGATGCCGAAAAGCTACGAGTGTCTGCATTAAATGAAAATGAATCCTTGTTTCCCGGAAAACAGATCAAATCTCTTGACAATCTGCTTCTAAGAAATTCAATTAGCCAATGTTAATTCCCTGGCCAATCATGTTGATATACTATTTGTAGATTTTGCGTCTATGTGAACATTGTGATGCAAGCAAACTATATACAGCATGAGAGCACCAACAAAATGCTCGGCAATGCTGACTTCAATTTGCAAAAACTGCCCTTTGTCCATAACAATGCACGCAAACAACATGAGCAATGCATTCTGTGAGATATACCAACATCTTTAGCGTGTCGCAGCACTATAAAGTTCATTGGGGAGCCTCATTGGGGGCCTTTCCATGTCTTCCAGAAGATCTCTTGCGGAACAGAACTACACATCTACAATAGTCATGGAGGTCAACACAAAAATTGACATAGTTTTTCCATGCAGAACCATTCCAAGGCCCTACAGAAGAAAAAAAACACCACCCACGTCTCCAGAAAAGTTACGAGGGCCACATAGTTTTCGGATCGGCTAATTAATCAGATTCATGAAAAACTCAAGCAAAACTAACTGCTTTTCCGTCGCAAATGGAAAAAGCTTAAAAGTCGTAACACTAAAAATACATGAGCGGCAGCTGTGCCATGGGTGCTTACTATGCCGGTGCTCACTGCGGTCAATATCTATTTCACGCCTCCTTGCACATGCATCAGATTTTCTTACAAGGTAAGCAAAAGATGAGGAAAGAAAACATGTCCCAGAATGTTGCTCATTTCCATAATTCCACAGTCCAAAATTAGGTTGCCGAGGACTTTACTGCCATGTAAAAACGGGGTAACGCCTCGCATTTTAAGGACCGCATTAAGGTAGTAAAAGCGCAACTTAGCACATTCGCTGCATTCTACCCTCGCTTCAGGAATGCTCCTTCAAATTTAAACTACACCATGTCCATCTGTGTAAGAAAGCAGTGAAAATACCACCAGATTGTATAACGAGTCTGCAAAAATGCTAGATTTCATCAATGTAATTTACAGCAGCTTGAAATAACGCGACTGAAATTGCACATTATACTATAGAACATTTTTCATGAAAGAATAAAAAATAACCAACATCTCAATGGACATGATGGTAAATTTACTAAAACCATCAACCCTCTTTGTCAAGACAAACAGTTTGGGAATTCGAATTGAGCAGTATTCCAAAATGTTTGATTGATTTTAGTGATATAAGCAGTCGTTTTTTACTCTGCTTGGCCAGTGTATTACTACTGAATGTAATTAATTGAGTGGATGGATATCAATTCCTTAAGCATCGAGTTAAAACAATGTAGAAAAATAGTAACTTCCCACATGTAACAGAAATGCATTTTCAATGATTTGCAATGCATTTAAAATGCATATAGATTGAGACACCAAAAATGCATTTCTAAAAATGTATTTAAAAATGCGTTTGAAAATACATTTTGAAATGCATTTCAAAATACGTTTTGAAATGCATTTCAGTGTCTAAATCTATGTGCATTTTTGAAATGCATTTCTTTTCCATGTGGGTTCTGAAGTAAAAAGGCCATGTCGTAAGTAGGGTCCTTTAAGCTTGTAAAACATCTGCGAATTGGACTGCAAAGAATCGATTCTGAAGCTCGTCCAACTACCTTAGAAATCGCTTGAACAACTTGTGAAAATAACCAAGATTTACATGAGACGAAAAAAAAAAAACTTTCATTTAGTGTAGTGACAATCGACCTTTTTCCAAGAACAAGCTCAACTAGCACAAGGCATATTAGTGTTAAGTCAACCTGTTTCCCCAATCTGACATTGCAATTGCAACATGAAGCCAGTGTGTGCATCAGGCCCATTGCAATGCAGAAGTTTTTTACACGTAAACGGCCATCTCTTCAAATATTTGTCATCTCATTACAATGCATTGATTTCTGTTAGGCAATATAGTGAAATCCAAGCAAAGAAGCTTACGTTGAAGCATGTTGCGGGCTACGCCTTGCTTGTTTCATCTTTCCATTTTCTATTTCTTACATAGTATTATTTTACTGCGGCTGGGATCATGTGTCCAACAGAATACAAAGTCTCGTATGACCATATCGAATGTTTAGTGTAACAATCAGAAAAGGTTTTCCGCATCCTAAAAACAGAAGAAACAAACGTAGCACATATACAAAAAAACGACGAAGAAAAAAGCCTATTTTATATTATTCAAGCAGAAAAATCAGCCAAGTAGGCAAATACTGGTCTACTGGCCATGGCTGCAACAGAAGACATTCATCGGAAACGGCTTAGTGGACACGCATACGACGACAAACAAGTCTTCTTCTTGCTGCTACATGCTTATATAAGTCCGTATAGTATGGGGCACTCAAGCCACGTATATGATAATGACGAAAGGATTGGGACATAAAGCCGTGAGACTTGGCCATCCTAGCTCCACTGAAGAAAAATTTGGATGTGTCGAAATCCGTTATCTGTTTTGGATTAGGAGTGACGCGAGCAGAATTTAATCATCGTAAACCGACAGCGAAGCTGAATTTAAACTAAGGTACGATGAAAGAGATTACAATGATGGAACACTGACCTGTGCCCATAAGATGACCGCTGGGTTACATATTGATTTGCATTGTCAAGTGGCTCTGCTTTGCAAAGCAATTAAGTTGACAGGGGCTTTTCTAAAATATTTCCTAGTAAAATTCTAGAAAAGGTAGAGACAGTAACAGTGTGTTAACACTTCATAAAATGCATTCAATTTTGGATAATGGGAGCATTTGATATTAGGACCAAACGTGCAAATACTGAATAATTTATTATTCAGTATTTGCATCAGTTAATGGGACCAGAACCACAACACATTGCAGAACCATGCTAAGTTACTTCTTGTGGCCCTATTATCCGGAATAATCCAGCTATGATCTATCCATTAAATTTTAGGTATAGTGCGTTACCACTTTAAAATAATAGTGCATTCTGAATAATGGAACCAAAGGATGTTAGGATCACATGCAAAATACTGAATATGTATGTACAATCATTTAAATACAGGTACATTGTGTTACCAATAAATAAAATTTCCATGCATTCTGAATAATGGGATCATTGGCAATTAGGGCCAAATCACCAAATACTGAATAATATGAATACACATTAAGTTTCAGCTAATGGGACCAAACGCATAATCCATTGCATTACAACATTGTCCAGAATGCGCTTATATATAGTCCTTTAAAATTTTTGGACCATTCAAACCTTGCACAGGTTAAAATTTCAACAATGTTATTCCAATTTTGTTTTCGCATGTGACATTTTTGTGTGCTGATTTTAGGTTCTCCAGCCTTGACCAAAGCAGCATATTTAGATCTGGAGCTACAAGAACAACTATTCGCATCTTGCTACCCCGGGTGGAAAAACTATATATGGGCCATATATGGTTATATATGGCCAATTTTTGGTATGGCCATATATGGAATGCCCATATAGTTTTCCACCCGGGACACCCAGAAATTGGCTGGAAACATTACCAGAAATAACCACGGTGAGTGTTCTTTGTGCATAATACACTGTGAATATGCATGCAAAGCTCGACTGCTCACTCATTGTTACAATGGAAGAATAGGGGAGAAAAGACGAATAAAGAATAAGAGAATAGAAGTAAATCCGGAAATCATGCCTAAAATAACAGTATTATGAGAAAAGAAAATGTATACTCAAAAAGCGATGAAAACTAGGACAAAAAAAGTATGATGCGTTGCTGGAATCAGGAACATTTAACTAGCTTCAAAGTCCAAAATATAACAAGGCGTTGATGGCAAAAAGAAACAACAGTAGCACGTAGGAAGTCAATAGCAGATTTTGTAGCTACATTAATCATAATTTCTTCATTTTCAAATCTGACATAAACCATCAAAGCCACATTTGAACACACTGTCAGGTTCCCAACCCATGATTAACGACAAATGGCGAAAAAAAAAACTAGAAAGCTTGGCTATAGATAGGAAACGGAACCTCCTTTCTCTACGGGCATTAACGCCTAGCATTCTGGGTGGTGAGCCTGTAATATATGTAGATGAATATATGAAAAATGTTTCCAGTCGGGAAGATCTGAGGGGAGAAAAAATAGGCACCAAAGACACAATTTACAAAAGAGCTGGTAGACAACAATCACTGCAGATTGAAGTAGCAATCACGAAAACGGATCTTGCCACAGTTCCCACTAAGTATTGGCAAAAACTAACTGCCAACGCCATTACGGTATCTAACTTTAAATCTGAGTCCCAATAGCCTGTCCAAGATATACTTTTACTCGTGCAGACCACCAGTGACGATGATAATGGAAAAGAAGAAATCAGTAGGTGACCATTTTCAATCGCAAACAACAATTTTGCAGAAACAAATGCGTGTTAATAATGAAAAGTAGAAAAAAAAGTTGTAAATTTGGGGGGTATATGTAGGCTAATTAAGTATATTTTTGCAGTGCTGGCAACCAACTGTGCTATTGTGGCTAATTCCGTGCCACCGTGTAAGGCCATCATCATCAACCAAAACAGCTTTTATTGTAAGCATCGATCCACTTAAAGGGGTTGCCAACAAATTTATAATAGATCTGGATAAAAAAAATGAATTCATTATTCGCCCATCACGGGTGCATTTAGTCATTCTTCTATTCAGAAACCTGCAATACATTACCAATAATGAGAACTTTTCATTAGGATAACTAATCTGGCGATGGCTACAATCATATTCTCATCAACTACCAGCTATAAAAGTCGAAGCTAAAATGCAGAAGTGGTTTGATTCACATCATACTGAATAAAATACGGTCAGTATCAGATAGGAAGCTCTGTACAGTGTATATGTATCTCGTTATTCATTGGTGCATTTATATACTACCACCCAAGAGTCCCTATGTTGGATGTTTCATTAATTAAAATTCACAGAAATTCAATATCATATGATTATGTTTGCGTAGATTTGCAAGATCTAGATAAAAATTGGCTAGTATCATTTACAAATTACAAAACGTATCATAACTCCCAAGATGGAAAAATGATATTGGACCACATACAATACACGTATACCATTATGGCCTATACATGATCATGCATAACATTATATTATACATATTATCCTTACACAGAACTAGCATATCCGAAAACATCTATAGCCTCAAATATTACATGTTATGTCACTGTATACATATGTATATGGAAGAAGACATGGAAATACAAATGTTATTTCTAATAAAAAAAATACGAATATGGCACATATCTTGAAATATAGTAGTTGGAAGTACAAAAATATAAAAATAATCCATAGAAATAATAGATTATACTCTAAATATGGACATATGGGTACACATGGATATGTATTCGGATATTTGACTATTTATGGACAAATGGCTGTGTTCAATTTCTGTAAACGTTTCCCCCTATTAACATTTCATGTTATTATAACAGTCAAAATACTTAATTATTTTTTTTTGATAAGTATCATCTAAACTTTTCATTGAACAAATAATGACAAAGTTGTAAATAATAAGGGTGACGATATATGTATATACTATAATAATGTCATAACAAATTATTAGCCTTTTGATGATGATGTTAGGCTGTTGTATGTAATTTAGTAGATGAAGAACTAAAATTTTCACTGTTCATCAGCCACAAGCTATGAATAATAAAACACCACCACCATGTTGGCCAAGGAATCTTTGCGCAACATTGGCAATCTCCAGCTTATTTGAACGAGAAATCAATATGGTTTAACCTAGTTCACTTTCAGGGTAAATAACAACTGGACTCACATATATAGCCAGTCTACCTGATCGAAAACAGTCAAGAAGAAAAAGAAGTTGTTTCCCCATCACTATTTTCGGTATGTTGTTGGCTTTGATTCTTGGCTGACTAAGACACGTTTCATCTAAATTACACTGACATTGTAAACACAAGCGATTCGTTCTTAAACTTCGTTAGTAGTTAATCCAGGTGAAAAATCTAATTTGATGAACAGTGCATCGCCATCGAATCACAGTCAATCAAGTGACCGAGTGGCTCTAATCAAAAAGATACAGAGGAATCCTCAAAGTTACAGGAATTAATTTTTACTATCTGCTAAATTGGGATTTTTATCACATATTTACAGAAAAATTAAAAGTACTAAATCAAACAGTGATTTATTTAACTGCCCAAAATTCTTGTGAATGGATGTATAGAAGCGTGAGATGATGGCAATATTTCAATACTTAAAAATACAGGACTTGTTTAGCGTGATATGTTTCAACAATTCCTGCAACAGACCTCGATTTCTGTGCTTGATTTTAATAAACTTGGATGCCTATCAAAGAAAGTGTCTTAAAAACTTCTGTCAACAAATGTCAATAGCACTAAACAAAACAACTCCACAAGTGTTTAGAAAAGATGAGGAACCATCTGAGGTGTGTGGAGATGCAGATGGATTCATTAAACGTTAAATCATCAACCATCAGAAGCATAACCTTCATCGCCAGTTGATTTTCCATGCATGGAATCCCTTATTGACCACAAATACAGTTCTTATAAGCTGGTGAAATCCGAAAAAACCATCGACGTCATAAGGTTATTTCCAAAAGTCTCGGTTATATTATCTTAGCACTGCTAAGCCAAAACCAAAACTAAAAATCCACTTCGATGGTCAAGACGGTTGACCATCTAAGTGTGCTTAGCACTTTTTTTTAGCATGAACATGGATAAGAAAACAGCTAAAACGAGAGAGAGCAATTAACACCATGACGTCAAACTATGTTTGAAGATTCGGAGTGCAAATTGAAGAAGAAAAAGCAGAAGGATAAAAAAAGCATTGAGGTCCTATTAATGAATCGATGGATGCAATTCTGCTTTTCAATGTGAAGACCAGCAAATAGCCTTTGAAAGCCTCTCAAAGCTGGTTTTTTATTTGGACGCGTTTTCTAATATGATTTGTGCGCAGCAGCGTAAACTGCAGTCAATCACCACACGCACACAGTACACAGTATTTGGCGAATGGCAACGTGTTTCTTTTTATTGCCAACTTATGGCTTTGCAATTGCTCACGAATGCGTAAGTCTTCTTATTGGAAATACATAATAGGCATTATAGGCGGCCATATTTCGGATATTGGGCACGGTTGAAAAACGATGCCAGCATTTCGGCTTTTTTTAAAGACAGATTTTACAAGAATTTCACTTATAGAAATGCTGTTCAATCTTTGCACAAGCTGGTAAATGCATCAAATAAATGGAGCTTTATTTTCCAACTATTCAGCTATCTTAAACGTGTAAACTTTTACACCTGCGACGCTATATAACGCGCGATACTGAACAGGTAGTTTGGTCCGAATCACTTACAGCAATACTGCATTTGTGAATTGTAACGATAACTGTTGCATATCTAATATTATCAATAAACGTTGTATTTTTTTCGGTAATTAATAATAGACGTGAAGAAAGTAAGGAGCTACTATGTGCAACACCGCTGTATTAGCGATGCACTCATGTGTACTTCAAAGACACCTTGGTCCTTAATAGCGCTTAATAGCAAATATGTGGGCCTTGGTAAAACGTTCACCCCCTGTCCACAGTCTATACAGTGCCCAATTTAGCCTAGACCCCCCTCCCCTCCCCTCATAGACACCTTTTTAAAAGTAGGGTGTCCAGAAAATGTGTTGGAACATACCAAGACCCATCTTGCAGCCAATTCCACAAAAAATGTCCAGATTTTTCCGATAAACGGATATTCCCTAACTGTTAAAGGGAAATTTCACAATAAAATTGATGTTAAAACAAATCTAAGCATAATTCTTTAGGTTTAACAAATAAAATACATTTTGGACTGGAGACACATTTCTTCTGGTGTCCATTTCCCCTTTCACCTACTTAACATAAAAATCAAAAACTGAAAAATACCATCATTCGTGGACGTCCATAATGTTTTCCCCCTCTCCCTGTCCACACGCCAGCAGATCACCCTACCTTCCTCTTGAGGACGTCCTTTTTGAATGGCCCCTAAGATGGTCATGTCCATTTGATGACCAATTGATGTTAACACAATTGTAAACATAATTCTCCAGGTTTTAAAAAATAAAATACATTTCGGAACAGAGACACATTTCTTTTGGTGTCCATTTCCCCTTTCACCTACTTAACATACAAATCAAAAACTGAAAGATACCATCATTCGTGGACGTCCATAATGTTTTTCCCTCCCTCCCCCTGTCCACACGCGTCATCAGATCCCCTACCCCACTCTTGAGGACGTCCTTTTTAAATGGCCCCTTAGATGGTCATGCCTTCCTCCTCCCCCCTTGGTTCCGTCCATCCATTGCCTATCTTCTTTCGCATCGTTTCAATCACGTTTCATTGTTTGACAACGCATATTGACTGTTTTTGCTGCATTCTAAAGACAGTTGGTCCAATGGATATATATATATATATATATATATATGGCTCTGTCGCCAAAACAGCTACGACCTATTCTGTTGTAACAGGAGGAGCAGGTTATCTTCTTTACCATTACCGTGGCATTGAGGCAAATGGAAAGACATTTGCTCTCCACCGTAGAAAATGTCACAGCAATGGATCTTTTATGACCCGAGTGTAAGCGCGTGTAACCCCTGAGAGCCTGGTCGGTATGTCCATAGGCCACTCTACTATTAACGAAGTTTTTTTCTAAGCCATTTGGGAGCGGCATGAAAGAAAGCCTTTTGAAATGAGCAATCCAATAGCCAGTGGTGAAGATCCACTGTTTGGCAATAAATGTTATTGCAGCATAGATGGGGCTACTGCGTGATCCGGAACTAAATTCCAGGGCGATCGTCTTCTTCGTGCACTTTTATTTTGCGAATCAACTTGTACCAAGTATAAAACCCGACTAGCGTGTAATAACTTTCCAATAATCGACGATAAAACTCAACCAAATTGCTAACATTTAAACAATTCCTGAATAGAAAACAGTGTTTAATAAACGAGAGTATACGCCTAACCGCGCTAAGATTATTTAGACATTATCATTTATACTGATAAGACCGGAAAAAATATTCCTTGTACTTTTATTTTCAAATCCACCGTTATTTGGATGCAATTCCATTATCCAAGGATGGGAAATTGTTACGTCCATGTAAAGCTCACATGGCAGTATTTGTTGGAAATTCAAGCTGAGCATTGATATGGTCCAGCATTGGAAGCTAGATTTGTTAAGGGCCATTACCAACATTCCGCGAGTGTCACAGAAATGTCACACTCTCTAAATTGGGACAGGTTGAGCTATCAATCCTTTGACCGAGCTTCGTGCCAAGACTGATGCTTACTATTGGTCCTTTTTTTGCATGCGATTAGCCGATGGAATAGTCTTCTTAGCGAAATTCCAGATTTAGTAAAAATTCAAATTTAACACTTGCTGACTGCAGGGTACTGAATTGAATCTATAGTTTCGAGGTTGTATTGAAACACCTGTTAATTCAATGTTAGATGTCTATTGCAAGAGATTAAAACAATAATTTTTAATATAAGAATCAGTTGTGCAATCATCGATATTGTCTCTGCATAGCAGAAGACAATCTAGTATGATTGAAACTTCTCATTTTATTTACAACAACAACAAAATCCGCTATAATTAAATGTCATTAAGGGGCTCCAGAAAGATCCCAACTATTGTTTTCACGTCTTTGTCTTTCAAGAATGGTGGCAATTTCAGCTACCATCAATTTAAGAGAATTCGTACCTATTCGAAAGCAATTCATCCTTTCTATTGATTTGTATTGGCTTACGTATCTGCCACCAATGGTTTAAGAGTTAAAAGCATCTAACATGTTTACCACAAGGAAAATCACAACAATCAAGACTGAGGAAGGTCTAGATATACGGGTAAAGTGTGAAATCTGAGGCGAATATTTGCCAAACAGTAATGGCAGATCAATAGTGGTCCTTCCGTTTCAAGGGGTATTGATCGGCAAAAGATATTTTCGTCTGCAGGTGAAATACTGCAGATGGTATAGTGTCACCATACTAAAGACCATCATGTCTGATACGTTTATAAGATTAAATCACATGATAAAGGTACTGGAAATTTGGAATAGAATGCGTTGATGAATAATTTAGGTACCCTAATTTAATTTTCTCAAATAAATTCATGAAAACGAATACATTGATCCATGCATACTTCATCTATACATTTGTGCATCTATTTATATAAATACAATTTTATGTTTTGGGCTGGGAAATAAAGTGTTTTTTTTTTTCTTTAAAAATGTTTTCAGTAAATTTTCAAGATTCATTTTAATTGCAATACGAGAGATTTTTACCATTAGTCGAAATCCTCTAGGTGTCGCTTCTAGAAATGTGTTCACGTGAACAATTAACCATTTCAACATCTATACAAAGCCAACTTCATTTTGTCACCCAAGCAACTTTCGGTAGCACCATTCTGATTTAATTAAATAGCGATGCAATTTTTTTTCCTGCAAGAATTTAATTAGTGTTTGCAACATGGCAAAAAGAAGGGGAATACTTGTATTGTATACACCTTTCGTATCTTTCATTATAACGCAATCTCGTTTATTCGCCGGCCGCAATTCAACTAATTGCTTTCCAAAGCACAGAGCCATTTTTGGCTTGACCTAGCAGCAGCAGTGTAGGTGATGTCAAACAATTTTTTTACCTTCTTGAATTTATATACAGTAAAATATTTACTTAGCTGTAAAATTCCATGCATATAACGGTTGTTCTTGAAAATCTATTGACCTTTCTCAAAGAATCCTTTCAAAAGTATGCAAAAACAAGCATCCCATTCCAATTGAATACAAAAAATTCATAACCACAAATTGGCATCTTATTACCGCAGATTTTTAAAGAGAAATGGAGGCCGTGTTTTGAAATTCGATTAGGTACAAGAAACGCATTTTTGTCATGGATAAATCAGTGGTGCATGTGCTATAAAAGATTTTAAAAAACATCTCTCCATAAACATATCATCTACATGACAATCCAACAAGCAGTTCAACTATAACATCCATCTGATCTGACAAATTGTTAAAGCAAACCCCCTCGTTATCTTGAATTAAATAATAATCAACTAAATAATTAAACTATTTTAGCATGAGTGAATCAAGAGATTATACTTTTGATCAATATCAAACAACCTCAACGTGAGAATAATCGTAGAATCTAATTGAGATTTTAAATTTAAATTGCATAATCCAAGAGGTATTAATGATAAAAAGCCCTTGGCCAATGTTTTCTGCCTGTTGTCTTAGTACAGAACATGCAAAGACAACAACCATTAAAGGGCAGCGAGAATCCACAAAAAGAGACCATGGCAGTCTCGCGAGGACCATCAGAAGAGTTGATCAATATATATATATATATATATATATATATATGCAATGTAAAAGCAATGTAATACCAGCTAAAGCCTTCAGCACTTGATACGGCGCTACTTAACTTCCGGTCCACGATTACATGTCACCAAAAAGGAACTGCGTGGAATGATGGAAATCGAATAGCTCGAACCATGGAGCAGAACAGTTTCGATTTAGCAACTTGTTTTTTCTCCCATTTCCTCTGTAAGTGCCCACCAACAAATTCGCTAGACCCAAACAAGCGGAATATGGTTCAATCAATATTTTGGCCACCTTTTTCCTCATAACATTACCCAAAATGATGACATTGCTATCAAGCGGTATTGGGAACCTTATTGTTTGGCTAACCAACAGCAGTTTTCAGCTAACCTTATCTGAATCTTTTTGAATTTTAGTTTAAATCTAAAGCCAAACACAAATTGAGGGAACACACCGAGATAAATTATATATAGATAACTTTTTTTACCTGAGTTGATGAAGTTAAAACAGCTTAAAAATATTTAAATTGCGTCTTACCTGAAAAAAAAAAGTAATATTAAGAATGGCGTTAATGTTCAAACAATGGTTACAAAAACAATCAATACAATAAGAAAAGTACAGATTGATACCAGAAGTAGTACTAAAAGCACAAGTTATAGCATATCAAAAACAAATACTGCAGCACTAAATGCCCTTAGTAAGATTTTTAAATAAAAAACTGAGTGCAATAATGGTTACCTGAAGCTCAAATACAAAGCCGTTTTTGTTACATATAAAAATCTAAGAAAATATGATAATGATGGTAGGAATATAGAATTTAATGTGAATATGCCATGGCGACTTATTTTCAGTAATATAAGCAACGCATTTATTTGCCTAACAACAGCCAGCTAATGCAATGCCAAAGGTTTCCATTAAAGCCCCAAACAAAATTCAACATACAATGTATATATTTTAGGAAAGCTTTAAAAAGAGCTCGTTATATTTCAGTTGATTTTGGGAAGATGCCGAAAGAGCTCTTTTCAATTGTTTTCTTCTGACATTCTCGCAAGATTAAGTATCTTCACAAACCCAGATTTCAATACGATTTGGATGAATAGGTTAACCATTAGTCCTCAACAATTCAACAGAAAATCTCTCAGTGTACAATTTCAAAGTATTTGCTTTCTCCGTTACCAAAAAAAGCTTTTTTTTCAAGAAATATTTTTATTATCAATGTATGCTCGTTTTGTTATAGCGTGCAACTGGAAGGTATTTCAACACACGCAGAACACAAAACTGCTTTTTGGGTGAAAGAATATCATATTGCATCTTGAAGTTAACATGCTGAAGATATATGTCAATAAGACAATAACGTATTTATGCACAAGAGTGCTGCTATATATCTCGCTATATAAGCTTTTTTTCTTGGCATGAGAAATTGCATCCAAGTGGAGGAGGAATAAAATGTGGAGCAATCCAAAATGATGGCAATAAATTTGGATATACGCAGACAATGGCAAATCGATCGCTATCATTGCTACCTAGCTACATAAAAGTGCGTTAGCTCGGCTCGTTTTCACACCTTTCCAGCAGATTTTACGATCATTATTATCTATCAAACTCTGAACATACAGAAAAATGCACATAGAAGAAGAGCCATCCCGAGCGAAATGATGATAAAAAATAACCAATGTTCGAAACAGACATTGGATATAATAACTCAAACAAATAACCTTTCTGTCTCAGCACAAATTCAGCTTGAGAAAGAAAGAAAGAAAAAAAAACCGAGCAAATCGCAGATTTCCTGGCGAAAACTTCAATTAGTACGTCCTATACCGGCATTGAGAAATTTAGTACATAAGGGCTTACAGTGAAGATAAATTCCATGAAAACGTGCAGTCAGACTCACAAGAACTTGAAAGTTTATGCAATGATAAAATACGACTCCAACCAACTTGCTTCACCAATTATGATGGAAGGATATTGAGATTTATTTTCAGGTGGGGCTTCAATCAAAGGTCAATAAAGTGCAGCAAATAAGCTGACCATGATTTTCCACGAATTCCTTCGGTGCAATCAAGCACGTCAAGACTACAACAAATCATAGATATGAGCAAGTTCAAGCACTAAACGAGTCGCTCTTGATTGCCAGAAGTAGAAAGTACTTGGTAGTAATGGACGTAGACACATCCATCGTTAGCTTCCGTTTTCCATTCCTGCACTTCCTTATTGATAGTTCAAAATCGCATCCTCTCTTATCAATCAGTTCAAGAGTAGTAGAGCAAAAAGAGACTGTCGTTAACACACATTGCCACATGTGAACATGCCATCAAGCGACGGGTCGTTTAGGTCGTACTAAGTGGAACATTGATCATGTTGCACCAAACTACGATTAGAGCAAGTGACCACGTGAACTAAAGAAACCAACTTTACATTTCCAAGTGCAATTCACTAAAGATACAAACAAGCTATTTAAATCATAATTCAAGGGCCAAAATGGTGCCTCATACCATCTAGTTGTAGGTATCTAAAGATTTACATGACCAAAGACAACGTGCTATTTATAGATCGGTTAAAACCAATGTCCTACTTATTGTATCAGTCAGTGCATAGTAGGGATAAACTCATATTCCATGACATAGTCCAGCAGCTAGCTAATAGTGCTCAGTGGGGGGACTTCTCCAGATAACAATCTCAGTGACGTTAAATCTGGGCCCTATTCCACAAAAGTATGGTCTTGTACTTGTAGGGGTATATGGAGTGATACTTGTACAAAAAGTACAACTTTTTGTGTTCCACAGATAATATTTGTACAATTGTAATTTTTTAGACTATACCTTACAAGTTACGAGCAAATCTTGTCAGTTTACAAGTGTTCTGTTCCACAAAGGTGTTACTATTAGCAAATTGCTTGTAACTTGTAGTGAATTTATTATAAGTAAACGATTACTTGTAAATTAAGTATTAGACAGCATTTGGAACAGGAATAAAACGTTTTTAATTGAATAAACATGTGGGCCAGAGACAGTGAAGATCACTATCTGTTTTTAACAAATTGCTGCTAAATTTACCAAAAAGTATGCCCCTTCTAGCTTCAATAGCACAGAGAAGTAGCATTTTATTTTCTCGTGACGCCATTTTCTTTTCACCTTAAACTTGTACTTTTGTGACATTACTTGTACACATTTACTAATAATTTACAAGTTCCTGAGATCATGCCATACTACAACTCCATAATGTACAACTTATACTTGCAACTTGTACACTAATACTTGTACGGCCCTGAAGTGGAAGTTGAACGCCATGGCCAAGGACCAAAGCTGTTATTTCAACAGACGAAATTAACTTCCATTACGTCATTTATTTCCAACCCTTCGGCTTTCGCTACAACAATAAATTTGGACATTTCTGAAAGGATCTTGGATGGAAGTTTTGATGAGCTAGGATATGAAGCCATTAAAGTTGAATGAAACAAAGATTTGAATGCAAAGCCCTCATCATGCATGCATCATGCTTCAAAATGGCGTCTGCACACAAAAGCCCCTATAAAGGACACCCGCTGAGAAATTATCGCCAACTTTATGAAAGCAGGCTGACAAACTTTCCTCCGCCACCATATTGGCGAGCCTGACGCCATAGGAGAGCAGCAGGAGGCAAGGATGCCCTATTCAACTTCAAACATAATGAAATTGTAACTTTATCGTCACTTCCATTATGATTTCGCAATTACCTATGAGAAGAAGAAAAAAAAAATCATCATAATAGGGTGAAATCATAATGCAAAGATACAGAGCACTGCTTCGCACAGTCTGCGCAGCTAGGTTAGGCCATCCCATATGCTCAATTCCCTCCATCTTAATAACAATGTCATGCGCATTAAGGAAATTGCATTACAATCATAATTCCGACAAATGAGGAAACTCATTTCTGCCATTTACCGCGCTTTATGAGCTCTAGCCTCTAGAAATGAGTTTCTGAGTGAACTGAACGCAGACAGGGCTTAATAAAGCAGATGGAAAACTTTGAGGTATGAAAGGGTGTCACGTGCACTTTGCATATTTAATCCAACTCCATGTGGCAAAACTGGATTTTGTGACAACAGTCTGTTCATGTTGTGTGCGCATGCCAATCTTGTAATCTTCCTGAATACGGTAAGAGAACTATCGCCATAAGTATGTCCATCAATGATGGTCCCTGTGGAATTAATCAGAAGTAACAGAAAACATGTAATCCCACATTGCCTATGTATCTTTAGTGACAGTGGGTACTCAAACCAGCTTGGGCAGTTGGGCTATCTAAATTTGGCAAACATATGGTCCACATGGACATTAAAATTAGATGTCCACAAGTTCAATATCTTTTGTGACATGTGCAGTTTGGATAATCGCTTCGAAGTGGCATGTTTCATACCATTCCCGAAATGCCTTCCTAACATGGTCACTAAAGAGGTTATTCATTTAAACAGGTTTTACTGTCCCATGTTTTTTTAAAGTTGGAATATCTACATTGCAAGCTGCTCTTGCAGTTCTAACCTCCATTATATCTTGCACTTCTGCAAGTCCCATTGCAGTAGGTTCAGACAATCAGAAAATGGCTAGTACATGCGTTATGGTAGTGACTGGAATATGTTGTTGGAATATTGCACTCCTATTTGGAACACTCACAGGATGGTTCTTATTAAGGATATAGAGTTGGTCCAGTATATGGCCGCCAGATTTGTTTAGGGCAATTGCCAACATTCATTCCATGAGTGTAACAGAAATATTCCACTCTTTAATTAGGGCCATGTGAAGGTCCAGACGCGAAAAGTTATCCATGGAGGTATTCAAACGTTTTACTCTTTTTTGTAATTCACATCTTGTTTCGACCATTTTAGGCGATTAAATCCTTTGACCAAGCTTCGTGCCAAGACAGATGCTTACTATTGGTCATTTTTTTTGCATGCGATTAGAAGATGAAATAGCCTACCTGGCGATTCTCCTGATTTAGTAAAACCTTAATTTAACAATGATGTCTAAGTCGCTACTGACGTAGGAGCATTGGTTACCACATCCCCCTTCCTTATTCCCCCCCCCCTACCAAAATGGCAATGTAATGAGTTGAATTAAATTGAATTGAATGAGTGAAATGTTTGGGATCTGTTTTAGTACCACTAATATATGATTACGCCATATTAGTTTTCTAATAAGTGCTAGTAAGCTGCACGAAGACATCCTTTAAAAGACGTCAAGTGATATTCTAGCAAGGATGTCCTTCTTTAAAGGCAGATAAAACCGCGACATAATCCTCTTTTACATAATCCAAGATGCGGTCAACAAGCAAGGTAATGGGTGCACCGAGACGTAGTATCTTGGCTTTAGAAAATGGACAACATTAAGTATGAGGAAACAAGGACTAAGAACAAGGCTAATGAGATGTTTGCGGTCAAAATGTGTGCCTTCTGATGACACCAACCCATGTTATGAACAGCAGAGAAGAAGTTGCCATAATATTACAAGAGTCTACCGCAAAGTATTAACAGAGCAATTGGGATTCCATTAGGCTTGCACAATTCCTATTAAATTACCTACACGTACTGTCTGACTGTCGTACTTGCTTCGGCAGTACATATACTAATACTACTGTCTGACTGTCTGATGTCTACATTTTTTAGTTTTCTCCCTGTAATGGGATGATAGACTCCTGAAAGCCTTCCAAAGAAAAGAAATTTACTCAGATTGCATGCTTTGTTTGTCTTTTATCTCTTACATGCTGCAGATTTTAAAATAAGCATCTTTAATTCCATATGATTGACCTTTACGTATGATGCGTTACATATAAAACAATTTTGTAACATCATTACCGTAGCATATTTATTTTTACTGCATCTAGTATGCTCAATTGGGAATCGAAAATTGCACTGACGAAACTCATCCTTACTGTTATCTCTTCCTATATTTTAATAATGTGCACAATGTAATGAATACTAGAATATACGGCATGTTAAGGATATTAATCGATGTCCAGGGACTTCATATCTTACAAAGAAGCCACGTAGACAGAAAAAGATTCAATGTTAGCAAAGATAAGTAAATCAAAATATCCATCAGTATATTCGAAAGTTTCCCTATGAGGAATGTTCTTTACCCACCAAATCCTGAACAAATTCTTCCGCAAGCTTGCATCAGTACAATAACTTTCTATTCCAGAATTTATGAAACATGTTACGATAAAAATGGAGCCTTTTCAATTCTCCCAATAGTGACAGAACTATGATCAGAAAAACAAATGTATTATAAAATTCTTGGTTCCCAATATATACCACAAATTGTCTTATGAACTTTCCAAACATTTTAAACAAGGACAAACCTAAACTTATAAATCAATCTCTGATAGACGTAGAAATTAGTTTAACATATTTGAACAATTTCGAAATAGCAATTCTTAAGCTCATCCGTTTGTGAGCTTGGATCAACGAGGCTTGTGTTATGGATGATGTGATGAATCAGTTGAAAATAATATCAAATTACAAAGTCATTAAACCCCTGGGTTTTCTTTCTCTGTCAAGCATCAACATCAATCATAAATTGGTAATTCAATCTCCGAATATCAATTGTGGGTTTCCATTAAGGCAAAATTGTGATTCAATTGTATCAAATAATTGCACAATTACTTGGTACAATAAATTCAGTATATTTTCCTCCCAAAAAAATACACGTTTCCAGACGCCAACCAATCTAATTTCCACTGCAATCAATTCACTGTACAAAAGAAAATAAGTGAAACATTAAAAGATAAAAAATCAATGGCGAATAAAACTCAAGAACAATTAAATGGTTCAACACCATTTCCTTAAACTATCACAGATAAAACACTAATAATTTCCATGTTTTGCAATATTTAGTTTTAATTAGTTTTTGGGGTAAAAGATGTTTACACAACTGGACTATTCCATTGATTAAAACTCTTTTAAGCAGAGTTTGTCCAATCTATTTTCACACAGCACTGTTCCACTGTTAAATTTTTACTAAATATGTTGCAATTTATTTCAGAAAAATAAACATCTGTTACTCCACGATGAGTTTTGGATAGGAGTCTTTAGTCAAAACTGGCAAAGGACAAAGGATGGGCACGACAGATTGTATACATAAATAGTTTCCACGTGTGAATGACCAATCAAAATAGAGAAAAACGAGAGCTGACAATATAAGACAGGCTAGAGCTAAACTGGCCAAACCCTGACCACGATTCATATCTGAAACCCAGAGCCGTAAGTTACCACAAAGGGGGCAAGAAATACGAAAACACCTCTAAAAGTAGAAATGTTTTCAATACTCAGTATCTCTACCTCAAGACATCGGATATGGTTTTGAAAAGGATATCTTCGCCCTTTTTCCAGGTGAAGGAACCGTAACTTTTGTACACGGGTGACTTGTGGTTATGACTTTGAAAAGGGTATTTCCACCCTGAAGAACCCAACTGTATAGGATTCACCATTCCCCTCGCATCCCCCTTAAGGAAATTTAGGGCGAGTCTTCAAAAGATCAGCACTTATCAACTTCGAATAAAGCACTGAATGAACCTGGACGATTCTGAATGCCAGATAATGATAGTGGTTGAAGCAATAAGATGATACAATGATGGGCCTGATGAATAGGGACACCAACTAAAAACATTCTTTCAAAGAGGGACTACTCGTTTATAATACAAGGGATAGAATACAGTAAATCATGTCCATATGGTCCCAAACGGACGTGGCAGGTGATATGCCACCAAACCCTTAGTGTGCAACTAACAATGTTTGTGGGATAAACTAAGGGATGACTATTGCGGTTAAACTTGCACTTCATGTCCCTCCTGAAACGTTTTTGTAAAACATGTAATGCATAAATCTTGTGTTAATCCATAAGCTTCAACGCTACACAAAGCAGTGTAGGCTTAACTCAATGTTTAAGCTGAATTTAAAAATTCAAACTTGACAAAAACGATGTATTTCTGCAACTACTAACATCTGATTTAATTTGATTATAACTTGTATAGATTATCGCACTACAGACTGCAGGTTGGAGTGCACTTACTGAGGAAAGTCACAATCTAAAATAGAAGTTTCTGCCAGTCAAGAAGAGGGAATAACCGCCAAATATTCACTCTCACCACGTGGTTTTCCTATGCTGACAGCATGGCAATGAATTGAATCGAAATTCTGCTCAGTTTTTTTCAAATCGAGCATTTTATCAGTTTATCACAACACTTATTTGAAGAAACAAGTGTTTTTCAGACTTAAAGTGGTTGACTAATGAATAATACAGACTGCAAGGCTTGTGAAATTCTCCAATCCAAAGAACATTGTTGAAGAATTTCACAAAACAAACTGAAACAAGTGTGCCAGTTCTTGAAGAGAAATATTTCTGTTGGGTATATGGTCTCTTTGGTATAGATGGGAAGACAGGTGGAGAAATCATGTACTAAACATAGTTTAATAATGGCAAAACTTCAGCAGTTCGGCGCTGTTGAGATGGCCTGCAGAAAATGGAGCATTACCATGACCATAACACGAAATCTGTTGTCTTTTTCACGAGTCAATCCCTTTTAATTTCACGACCCGTTTCCCATGTACCCGAAATTGCATTTGGTGGCTGAAGGGGAAAGTCATTTCATAATAAAAGCCAACATTAATGGCCAATAAAATAAAACCCCGTAGAAAACACAAAAGAAAACTGGGCGAGTCTTTCACTCCGTCATTGTACTGTGGAAGAAGTTTCCGTAATGCGGGCAAGTCCGGTTAAGATACTGCCAGAGATTATTAAATCATCGGACAATTGAACAGCTTTGTGTTGAAATGACAGAAAACAGGAACTGAATATGATCTAACATCGTCCATGGTGGGACAAGTTGATCGAAGCAATTTCTAGGAGCTATTTCGACACTCCTCCAAGAAATGTACAATGGGAATTGTTATTGTTGTTGACCTGCTATGTAGATTTCAACAGAAACTGTTGTGGGCATGGCGATAACATCTGATCTAGCCATCACAAAAGGTCATCCTGATCCGCAGGAGTTTAAGGAGCAAATTCTGTAGCAATTTTCAAAATTAGCATCAATTAAGACGCTTAATGATCTCTATAAACAGCGTGCACCCAAGCATTGTTTGACCAGCAAAGGTGAACGCACTTCGAAACAGAAAATACAGCCAGAAGCATGGACTAATCCGATGAATAATTTACGTCATTACTTTCTTACTAAAACAATGGTCTACCTCAGAAGCTAGAACTCACGACTTTGAAATAATAAACTTTCATAAAACACCTAACTGCCCTGTAACTGCTATAAACATTGCTCAAATGTTCTTCTGTCGTGTACAACACACCGGCACCAGAGGTGAAAATTAAGGAATGTGAAATGCATGTTGCAGGACATTTTGAACGACCCCTTTCAAGACCAATTAACACAAGTCAACAATTTTGTACAATAACATCATCTCCAGAAAATTGGTTGGAAAAATAATCAGGCATATTTCAAGGATTCAAAGACCATTCCTTAAATTTTGAAGTCAACAATTTTGTACAATAACATCATCTCCAGAAAATTGGTTGGAAAAATAATCAGGCATATTTCAAGGATTCAAAGACCATTCCTTAAATTTTGAATTAATACCCCCTTTCACTACCTATTACCACAATATCTTTGCACAATTTGTACAGGATGTCCAGAAAATTGGTCGGAAAAAAATTCCAGCATATTTCAAGGATTCCGAGACTCATTCCATACCTATTCAAGGTCCCCACGCATATGCCAGAGAAGTCAGAATTTTGTTTAACATTTTTCCTATCAACAGAAATTTCCAGAGGAAGACGGAAAATTGCAGAATAAACTGGTATTTTAACACTCATTTCAAGCATAATTCGCAAGTATTTAGAGGTGTTACAAACTCAAGCACATTTCCCGATATTCAAGATTTTCTAGGCTGTTGGAGTGTCCAGCAGTTTTCAATATATTTAGAGAATTTGACAAAATGGGTTTATTTGTTTTCATAAACAATTTTTCATATTAACGGAAATTTGAGCACATTTCCCGACTTTTAAGACTGCTGGACATCCATATAATGAATAAAACAGTTTTTTCAGAATCTCCTCTCATTTCTTGGATCAAAATTCAGAAATTTAAAATGCCTGCCTCAATAAAAACATTGTGTAGGAGTAAATTGATGTGTATAGTGAAAAAAAAATGCAAGTTTCATGTCTAGAGATTTCGACACGTGTTCAAAAGTTGGTTACCATAAATTGAAGTAGTTGCGCTGGAAAGGTACGTTTATTTCTCTTATTGAAATGGAGATTTGAAAGGTGATGTAGGAGGCCATTAGCTGATGGGAAAAGAGGCGGCACGTGACCCTTGTGAAAGGGAAACGGCGCATCTGAGGCCATGTTAATATATGCACAACATTAGATTTTGGTCAGGGCCCGTTGAACCGCATTACTAACATTTTATACTGGCCTAGAAGCAGCACCACTTAAGTTGACCTTATAAAAGCTTATGGTTAATGTTATTCCTTAACCTTAAGCATGCTTCGGTGATTCGCTAAATTCAAAGGCAGTCAAGCTCCACCACACACTTTTAATATCGATTCGCCTTCAGCTTTTCTAGCCTTTCTGCAAGTGCCACTTAGGTTATTTTCCCGCAGCAATTTCTTTAAAAGTACAATATGTAATAACCTTTTAAGTGTTTTAATAGATACGACGCTTTTATAGCATCACGAAAGTCATAAAAGATGGGCCACCAAAGAGTTGATGCTGGAAAATCATGCCCATTTGTCACCTGAGTGCAACGGCGTTAGCTTAAGGGGGTTAAGTACACCCCATGGAACTTATAAGGCTGTAACCAAGATCCAACATGCTTAATAAAGATAACGTTCTAATTTGTGTCTGAACACACAAAAAAGCATGTATACTGCTAAAAACGTACAAACATTTGCAAGAAATGCAGGTGAGATGGACAAAATTGTGGAAATTCTTGCTGTGTTGGGTTACTTTTAGCCTTCAAAACATTTTTAATCCTTTATGGAATGGACTCGTGTAGACATTTTGGAAAAATTCTTAATAAAGATGGCGTCCTATTTTGTATTTCGATCACAAACTGAAACAAAAGCCTACGTACTGCTGAAAATGTACAAACATCTGCAAGAAATGCAGGTGAGATGGACAAATTGTGGAAATACTTAATCTGTTGGGTCACTTTTGGCCTTCAATACATTATCAATCCTTTTTTTTTTTGGAATGGACTCTTGTACACATTTTGAAAAAATCTTAATAAAGATGGTGTTAAGTTGTGTTTGGATCACAAAATAAAATAATAGTATGCATATTGCTGAAAACGTACAAACATCTGCAATATACCTGGAGATGGTGTTCAAAATAGTGGAAATACTAAGCAACTTTTAGTAAGGTGAAAAGAAGCAATTGCTCACTTCAACCCTTTTCAACTAAAAATGGGTTGACTGTTCAACTCATAAATTTCGAAAGTTTTGATAAACGCAAAATGAAATAATTATTGATTTCTACATTAGAAGGCAAAAAATAAACTGTATAACTATACATCAACCTCGTTATATACATCCTGCATCTTCAACTTGCCTCCACGTTTATTCATTTATTACCACTTTAATACTGATAAAAGCCACATCTTTTATTGAACTTTCCTTCAAGATTAGTTTATAATTTAAAAAAGACATGTTTTATACCTTACGATCCTATATCACGTTAGGTAAATGGTCGCACTCACCCCGCTTTACTATCACATTCAGCTAAGTTTCTATTATTTACCAAAAACCGTGCCTATAAGTAGTGCAGAAGCCTGATTTTGCTAAACGCTTATCTATATTGCAGACACCGTGGCATCGCATTATACAAAAATAAAATTACGATGCTTCATCCTTCAGCATAATCGCTTCCTATTAAAAAATATATATATATATATATATACTATATAGTGGGGAAAGAGAGGAAAAGGGAGATATGCAAATTGGTGCAACAGCAGGTCGTAAAGGGCCAGAAGGTGAAGGTAGAAGACAAGACAACCATTCCAAGAATGATGCTAATAATAAAAAAACCGAAGAAGTAGAAAATTACGAACAATAATACTTCTAAATAAGAGCCAGAAACCAGAGAGAGAATACATTGAGATAACCCCCACAGCAGCAAATTTCTCTTAGCAACATTATGACTAGGCAACCCAGCTAAACAATCATTGTGGTTTTGTTAGCACCTTAGAAATAACAATATGGCAGCTAATTTCATGGTGGAATATACGCATTTCAATTTCGTAGCAGAACAGCATTTACTCAAGACAAGAAAAACAGCATGAAACATGACATGACCAGAAAACTTTTTTGTGCCCTGTCAGTTTGAAGGAACATGTAGCACAAACTACTCCATCTAATGCAAAGACATAAAAAGTAGAGAATAACAATTCATAACAGTTTATTATCACTTTCGCCATCTTGTAAAAAAAAAAAAGATAAAAGGATTCTTAGTTGGATATACAGCATATACGTGGTGTCCCTTTAGGAAAGGTCAATATTCTGGGAGGACATACACTGCCTACTATCGGTATACAGTGTTATGTCCTCCCAGAACTACTATTCGTTGAAAAATTATTGACAGAATATATAGCCATCGACAATATTCTTCAACAGCATCAGTGGCATGCACATTACCAGAACAGCATATATAGACATATTCAACATTTGTGAAAATGTGTGGAATTCTTGGCACTTTAACAACGTCAACAAAAACTGAACATAGCACCACAATCTTCGACAGATGTCATCGTGAGAAATCTTGAAAGTGACACTAACTAACATTACATGACAACATACATGTTTTTGGTAAATTTTCGGTGTAGGACATGTGTTCTATTTATTGACAATAATAAGAACACTTTTCCTTCCTGAATTTATGTGCTTCAAAAGCAGGCCACCATTTTACACAAACCAATGCAGGAACACAATTAAGTGTCATCTTGTCACACAAGTGTCAATCTTTTTACACATTAAAGTTTTAAATTATTGGCAATGTCCCATTCCTCCTGAGATCCATTTCTACTTCAGCCTAGAATATTGACAATACCCCAATGACACCATGTATAATTGACTTGAACATTGCTTCACGTAATGCGCTGTTGCCTTATATTAAGATTCCAGAAGTTTTTTTAAAACTCTAAATACAAGATTCCGTTTTCTAAATGAAGAAACCCTTCTACTCGTTTTGCATTATTTATGACACGTCCCGAATACAATTATTTGCAGCGATAAATGTTTGCCCACTGATGGCACAGAAGCGCACATCCTGACCGAATGCCTGCATAATGAATCCTAATTCCTGAGGTAAGTTTTGATATTTTTTCCCCGGTCCTAACAATACCAACAGCAATTATCGGAAGCCTGCATAATATATCAGTGGTTTAACTTAACGAGTTGCAATAATTTTTAATTTGATATTTTATAGACTCGCTTTAGGTTTTTTTGTGGGTCTTAATTGCGAAATCGTGGTTGGCTTCAGAAAACGTTCTTTCAGCTGCGAGTGGTTCATTCTCCTAATATTGAATTCATAAAGATAATAATAGAAGAAGAATTAACAAACTTAGATTAAAAACCTCTTCGAGCTCGCGCATCCACATCGGTTAGTGGAGATAAAAAATATTCCAGTTTTGTCATCCTAACAAAGTTCAAGTCGAGGTTTGCTTATATTTTATGTACTTCTCATTATCAAGGTATGCCAAAGAAAACCTTTTCATGCATCCTCCTACCAGTTATCCAAGTTTTTTTTTTGTGAAAACGAGAGAATATAAAAATACAAAAAAGTAATTAACTTGAAATAAACGAAGAGAACTTGCATTCAAAAGTATATCATGTTAGGACATTTTCAAAATTTATGGTCGTTATTTTTGCACGGGTCGGAGGTAAATGTGTTCTCGACCTTAACGTGACTGTTGCGAATTTCATTTAGCTAACGTAATTACAAGAAAATAAGAGAATCGTGCAAATAGCTGCCATTAGATGGTTGGAAAAGACATAACTTATCATAAACAATGCAGACCTTGAGCAATGAGACATATTACAGTAAAGTCATTTTGTGAACTTGGTGAATGCTGATATCAAAGTATAAACTTATGTATAAAAATTCAGTGAATGTCGGTTATTTGGAGAGAAAATAATCACAAAAAACACAACAAATGAAATTTTTCTCCAAACTTTCCTTCACTTAATAGGCACAAAAATGAGTACGAGACCAATTAAACTAAAATGTATTAACAAAGTATTAACAATATTACAATGAAAATGCAGCTTATAAAGGTAAAATCATTCTATCAAATTCCCAAGATGAGGATTTAAAATTTAATGAAAGCGAGTATTGGAGGATTTTGCACAACCAAAAAATAGAACAGAAATAATGATGTTGATACTCATTTCATTTACTTTGTAGAACACTGTTTTCTTAAAACAGAATTTCAGCTGTTGTAAAACTTAATTGTATACATGTACAGGGTGGGACAATAAAAAGTAAGCCAACTTCATAAAAATCATAAAAAGGTTTTTTGTTAATAGAATTTAATAAAAATGTACACAAATATTGTTTTTGTCTTTACTTTCGAATTGCCCTCGTTCACGTTCTTTTTTAATGACGTAATCATTCTAATATGTCTTTCAAAATGGCGTTCACTAGGTTTTTTTGCGTAAAACGAAAAATTGCAGTGCTATAGGCAAATTTTGAAACTGTTTCCAGAGAAAGGTGCTAACTTAAAACGCAAATTGAAATAGGGAATTTTTGTGTATCCTAATTAAGTACAGTACACATGTACAAATTTTCAATAAATTCCATTAACAAATAACCATTTTATGATTTTTATAAATTTGGCTTACTTTTTATTGGCCCACCCTGTATAACCGTTTTTGTATATAAACTAGATGACGTATTTAGATGTACTCAGTAAGAGTGTTAATAAACATTATTATTATTATTATTTATAGTAACTAATTGTTTTCTCTCACTTATTTTGATAAGTCTTTAAGTTTCCTTGCAAAACGACTTAAAATCTCTGCAATTGCTACTGTTATTTTGCACACCAGCCTGTTGTGTCTACATACTACATTCAGGTAAATAGCTAAAAACGACAAAAGAGCTTTTAAAACAGAAAAACCTCATTCGACAGCAGCTAAGGTTTAGATTCTAGTCCATATGACAGGGTTTTTATACAAGTTTCAATTGTAATATTCCATGTGAAGCTTCATTCCCATTCTGTCCTGTCATGGGGCAGAAATTCTCAACGCTCCACCACCATCCTAATAAACTTTGTCTAGTTATTAAGAGCCATTTCGTACATTGGCTCGACTCGTCGCAATTCGCAACTGTTTTTATGGCATCGCGTATGTAGCAGGTGGGCCAGACTAACAATTAGAGCGCACAATTATCTCACAACTGGTGTGACTTCTCCTTAAGACGTGATCATAAAAGCATTTTCGGATATATTTTTACCAAAACACTGCAGTTGTTACTGCATTCTGGTCACTGGGTGGAAGAGAAAGAAAAGTTATTACGGGTCTTGGAAACTAAAACGATTCGGACAACGAGCTAACAAGAACGTCTACGAATCAATGTGGCAATAACGACAAAAAAGGATTAATGAAGTTCACGCTGGGCATTGCTATAGAACATCGCATTTTATTGGGCCAAAAGACTGGCATCTCGTCTGAAATGCTTCACCTCAGTTGAAACAATCGATGGATTAATTAATTAACCTACATTTTGTTAACATGTTCCAAATTACAGTAGTTTGGTTACGCCTTAATCATTCAGTTTAAGTGTTTATGATTTTTAGATGAGGCAAGTTTATTGCGTTTGTGGAATAATTTGTCCACTTGGGCATGCTTAGCGTAAAATTCTCATAAAACATTTGACTTTTGAGCCACTTATTAATCTATTAAAAGTCAAATGTTATAAGCAGAGTGGCACACTAGTTCTTATTGACCACATTTGAGATAAGTAAAAATATCAGGGTATTTTTCCATCTAACAACAAAATAGTGTTGTCAAAAACACATCATGTACATAAGAAAAATAATGTTTGGATTATTTTATAAAAAAAATACCATTTCATAAACATTCATGGTGAATGTTATTAATATTTCCACTGCTTAAGGATACAATGTGCATGTTAACTGAAATTGTTCCATTAAAGAATTTTAATTAGTGGAAATTAAGTGTGCATTGGAACACTTAATAATAGCTCGAGGATATATTTGGTTAAATTTTTACTATACTAATATCGATCAATAAATTATGCAGAACGTAGTTTCTTCTTACACTAATTTTATTTTAAATTATAAAAAAACACAGGTAACTACCAAAACACCTAAGTGCTTTAAAAACTTAATTAAATGCTGCAGATCAAGGTAGTGTTTTTTTTTATACATTGAATTAACTTACTTTGGTGCAGTATAAACGCATCACAAATTTCCCTATATAGAAATTTAAAACTTTAATTGAATATTAAGTTTTTATTATCGCCAAGTGCAACTAATACAATGCAACCTAAGACTTAATGTTTTGGAGAAGAACATGATTTAATTCCTTTATGAGAACACTTTCCTAAAATGACAGGTGTCTTATTATCCACCGTTGGAAAACTACATAAATCGTTTAATCCATCGCTCGATAATGGCATTAAAACAAATTTATAGAAAATGTCCGACATGATTATAAATGGAATAATAATGAGTCTTTGACTCAAACTATAAAAAAGTGTTAATGCATTGTCAAACTACGACGATGCGTCGTCACACTCATGATATAAAAGCGAATAAAATTAATGGAAGGATTCAATGGAATTAACACAAAAATTAAATTTATACACGATAACGTAGTCAGCAGACCCTATGATATGTTTCACAAGACGCTTGTCGTTGAAATATGGAACAATGTGATAAAGTGTCATGTTATGATAAAAGATTACGTCTCGCTGCACAGAAGCGTTTTTAATCCACTTTAAAATTGCCAAGCAATTGTAAGTAAAATCGTACAACGTGCTTAATCTGTATACTAAGTCAAATTGAAAATTCTTTGGAGCGAAACTTCCTTGCCTTCAAAATTCCATAAATCTGTTTTCTTAACAGGGAAACTTTTGCACATAATCTTTTTTAAATTTTCGCCTAGACAATCTTTCTATTTATTTGAGCAAGTAGTGCATGCCACGACAAACAGTCTAGTCAAAAAGTTTTCAATTACTGAATAAACTGCAGTTCCTGAACATTTAGACACCAATAATAAAATACAGAAGTGTGTACAAAAATAATAACGTTCAAATTACCATAACCAATTAAAAAGAAACCATTTCTAGCAATATCCGTATTAGAGACCGAGAGACCTAATGGTAAGTCAGTTCATAAAAGACTTCTGATACACCACCAAGATTTTGTAAATTTGCTTTCAAATAAAGGAACACCTAAGTACGAAGGGCGGCCAAAAAGTATTGCATATTCGTTTATTATTCGAAAACCAGATGTCGTACAAAAAAAAACTGATATAGTCATTTTAAAGAGTGGGAAACTTGGTTTTAGGTCACTAAATGGCGCCACAATTCATGCAGAATTTCGAACAAACGATCAAAAACAAAATGGCGCCTCACTTGAAAGCGTTCACCCTGGAGGAACAACGAAGTATGTTAGGAGTTTAAGGTACTAAATGTGGTTCACAAAGTACGGTACAGAGGTGGTATTTAAACTTTAAGAAAGGGCGCGAAACTGTAACTGATAAAAAGATAAGTCTCCATTCTGTCCATGCCATTGCCCACAAGATCAACATGTCTGGGTCAGAAATATGGAAACATCCGTCATACAGCCCCATACAGATTGTCTAAACAATCTCATCAAACGTTGGGATAAATGTGTCAAACTCGGGTCCGACATTGAAAAATAGCTAATTTCCTGCTCATTAAAATGGCTATTTCAGTTTTTTCGTACGACACCTTAGTTTTCGAATACTAAACGAATATGCAACACATTTTGACCATCTCTCGTATTAATCCTGTTTCAAAATACGTATGCAGGTGTACAAATTAGACAACAATCTTCTCAATACATAACAAAACGATTGATTTAAAATGTCACCTAGCTCCAGTCAAGCATTTTATCCGTAAACTTATTTTCCGACCAAATGCCTGACATCTGGTGCAACAACCAAATTTCTAGGAAATCTTAGAGAACTTCGTATTTTATTCCGAGAAGCAATAATAATAGTTGATGAAGTCTCCTAAATTCTGCTGCACGTTTTTTCACGAATAACTAATCGAGTCTCTGTCGTACACTGGTATTATTTTGAAAATGGGTCGCAAGGTATCCATCAACACAACACAACTAAGAAAATAGGGATTTCAAGTTTTACTAAAGCTCTTCAAATTAAAAAAAAAAAATTTTTAATTTTTAAAGCCTTGAGTCTCGTCCATCAAGCATGACTAAATCCGCCAAATCGTTAAATCACTGAAGTTGAAATTTGACAATTTCATATACTTCCACAATGAAAAAAACCCAGAAAATAACGATTTTGGAACCACTACCGCAGATGCTTTGAAGCAAGGAATGAAAAACGATTTTTCGATGAAGTTGAAATTTATGGAATTTCTTAAATTCACTCTTTCAAGATGGCTGCCCAGGGCGAAGTTCCGTCTAGACAGAGCTAGGCCCTCATTAATAACAAACCAACGGGCATTTGAACTTAAAATTTTTTTTTTTCGAAATTGATTGGCACCCGTTTTCGAGCTCTGTAGCGGACCAGCGAATCTCGATTGATTTCAGCCGTATCTCCACCGTACATTTGTGACAAGTGAATTATTAGTGTATATTCTGGTCCAATTTGCTACTTTCGTAATCAGTTCCACAGGGATGGTACAGCCAGTTCCGAGTGATCTACAATGCGGAAAATCTCATTAAAAAGAGAAGCCTTCACTCTTGGGAACCGATCCCATAGGTTAATATCGTGAGAGAAAATGCATGCCACGTGAACACGTTTGTCCCGGCAACGTCAAACTGACAGAAAATGAATATAATCAATTGAATTGAACGCGTGCTAGCCACGATACCAGCAGCCATATGGTTCAATTAGGGAAAATTGTACCGATTGAATGTTCAAAGTTCACAACACTCCAAGATGCTAAGTGATCCCAACACAATTAATACACTGTATTAGTGAAAAAAAATGTTAATTTGTTTCTATAGTCCAGTAAAAATATCCTTTGTATTGTAGTGAAATGAAATTTTATTTTGACAGTGCCGGACTTGCCAAGTGGGTCCCCTTAAACAGTAGTATGTTAAATAACATGGATGGCCTTTTACAAATGTCCTCACATATGGAGGTGGAAGTGGGAAGGGGGGGGGGGAAAGCAGGGTCCAGAATCTTGGGGTAACTATTTTGGCTACATGTTTAGGGTCGCCAGGATTATGCAGGACCCAACAAAGCCAAGAATTTGCTAGGGAACCTTAGAAAAATCATACTTTAAATGCAAAACAATTGCATTTCTAACATAGAAAAATCACTCTTTTAATACCGAAGTGCAATTCCCATTTTTAATTGGGATGATTCGGTTTAAAATTTAAAAAAAATTCTTGGATTTGGGGGAAAGGGGGGAATCTATCCCCAAGACTCCTCTCTTCCCAGGATACGGCCTTGCCTTTTTAGTAAACATTAACTGCTTTTAATAAACATTAATTTTGTTAAATTTTGTACTTTTTTCCCCAAAAATTATATTTATTTCTTATAAAAATTGGGTATCCTGGTAACAAATAACTTGACCCAGTCCGCCACTGGTCTTAGTATAATGTAGGAAACCATATTTAGGGATCACTTGCATTAGAGGACCTTCTACGAAAGTTTATCCATACCAAATGGGTTTTAATCTAAAAAAATAATCCACTTAAACAGCTTAAAAACGCAACAAAAATCATTGGAATAGTATATTATAAGTACTCAACATTTTCGCCAAAATCAGACATCATGGTGTACGAGTCATTAATATGGCTATTTCAATATGGGCACTACCTTTGATTTCACACCGAATCGATGGCTATTACAACACGTATTCCAAACACCAGTTATGATACCAACAATGAATTAATAATTTTTAATCATCATCATCCCCATGGCGACATAGGATTCCATTGAAATCCACGCCAAGAGCAAATGCTTAATTAAATTTGATTTTAAAGCTAAATGGGGTCAAATTCTTAACAACTGTAGTAAGCACAAAACGATTAGTAAATTCTCCTGAAAGCCGCATATTTTATGCAAGTCCATTAATAGCAGATAACAAATTTCAATGTGGATGTAGTTTTCTAGGAAATCCCAGACTCAAATGGATTGTGACTGAGCATTTCTGAATTACGATTGTATTTCCAGCTTGATTACCAAAAGCCATGGCCTGTAGCTATTAATTTCAATTAAAGCCACGTAAATCCAACCACACTTGCCATCTGTCCAATTATTTCTATTTACAACAATCCAGTCTGCAAATTGAAACAATGTGTGTACGAGTACCTGGGGTCCTGACAATGGCAAATAATAGGTGCAAACACCGCTAGGGTAATTAAAAATGACATCAAGTATTACCAGATAAAAAATGGGACAAATGGGATTTGGATAGAATAAATCAAACAACCTGTTATATGGAAGTAATGTAAGAAATAATGGGACGTGTATGATAGAGAATGAAACAACTGCCCATACTGCACTATTTTAACACAAACAGTTTCCTAGATATTTAAAGAACAATTAAACAGTTTTAAGGAACAAAGCAGATAGATCAGTAAAAAAATTAAGAACAAATTCCATTGCTCAATATACCCAGATTAGCATATAATCTGTGATTCAAACAACTTATATAGTTTTATTGATTATTTAAAGAACAATTAAACAGTTTTATGGAACAAAGCCGATGGAACAGTAAAAAATTAAGAACAAATTCCATTGCTCAATATACCCAGATTAGCATTTAATCTGTGATTCTAACAACTTGTAGTTTTATTGATTTTTTCAATACGTTTGCATGGCGATTAGAGTACTTCAATTCCAGCTTTATTACCTCACAAAAGCCTTATTCCTAGGGGAAAATATCTGTATTTACAGTAGATATAAAGAGGATGAAAATTACACGAGGGTGCTTTTTCATACACGGAAGTTGTAGGAATTTTTTTAAGCCAATCTAATGACTATCCTAAGCAATTTTGCTTTGTCAAGACCACCTACGCTATTAGGAAAAATCTTGCAAATCATATGAAAAATAAAAAATAAAAAAGTTAAGCCGAGCAGAATGGCAAAAGGAGGTTTGCATTAGAGTAAAAAACCGTGGTTTGGATACTGCATTGTGTATTTTCTGAAGAAAAAGTTGATGATCGAAGATGAGGATAAAATTCAACAGCGTCATGGTCTACGAGTATCCTCCAAATTCAAGCATTTCTGCCCCCTCCTCACACGCCTCGTCATAATAATAATAATGATAATAATAATAATCAATTCCAAACAAAAGAAAAAGGTTCGTAGAAAGAAAAGTGTACGAGAGGAAAATTACCCTTATCTAACGCCTTTCGCTCACGGCAAAAAGGTAGGAATAATTAGCGAGGCGGACTCGTACTATTAAAACGCAGCACAATGCCGCCATATTGCCTTCACCCCGCCCCTCTTTATTCCAGAAGCGACCTTTGTGCGACAGCAAAAACTTGATTTTTTTCTCCCCAGACGAAGAAAATTCTTTATTCTTATTATCTCATTTTGCTCCTTTTTTCTAAAAAAAAATGGTTCAAGCAACGCTTCCTGGAAATGAATGTGCACTTTGTTTCAGCAATCCAAGCTTGGAGAGCCATGTGGAGTGTTTGAGAAGTATGAAATGTAAAACTTGGCATCAGGTGACTAATAGTTTTAGATTACACAAAATTCAATTCACATCTTTTGAAAACATGTCATTAAATTGACAGAAATCCCTGGAAAGGGTTGAAAACAATGGACATCTTGAAATTCTAATGGATTTAACTTCATTTTTTGAGATTTTACAGAAGATACGGTTGGTAAGCCCTTGAAATCACATTGCTACAATATAATTTCATATGATAAGTATAATTGAACACTATATTTACATTAAAACCCGTGTTGGGCATGAATTTTACATTTTTCTTACACCCAAAGTTTAATACCGAAGATCTGGTTGGTCCACATTATATATATGCCATCAAAGGTCATAAATTTCTGGAGTAGTCTAAATCCAGGTCTCCACTGAAGGCAACATGAAACACGCAAACCCCAAACATACAAATTTCACTCAAGACACATCTGAAACAATGAATTTCATCAACATTTTGATGAATACTGAGGTGTCGCCACTAAAAGTTGACGTAAACCTGAATAAATGTGTCCAGTTTATGGCGCTTTTACCAAGTACCTTACAAAGCATTCATGTCCTCATTTGAGCACATGGCTGAGCATGCGCAGTAAAGTGGCAACATTTTTTCCCTTTGATCAGGACCGCCTCCTGAGCAATCAGAAACTGTTGACAAAACCAAGGTTCTGGCAACAACAAAAAACGTCATAAGTTTGTTCAAACATCGCGGTAGGCAAACTTTTTTTCATTATTTGTTTCAGCAAACCATGTTGCCTTCAGTGGAGACTCAGCTTAAAAACAATGGACATCCCTTAAATGCTATGGAATTTAACCTCATCTTTCTAGAGATTTTACAAAACATTGACACTTACTTACATTAAAACCCATCTTAGGACACCCATACAAACTAGTACTTGTAGGAAAAACTAGAATACGGTTTTCTTTTTAAAACTTAATATCTTGTCATACAAAGTTTCTACAGAGTCGTAAGTTCACTTTCCAAACTTTCGCCCACTTCATAGCTGAGCAAAAAAAAAAAAAAAAGAAGAAAACTAGGTAAAGTTATCTAGCTTTGGGCAGCAAATGCCTACATGCAAAACGGTTTGCACGATACGGGCATAAAAACTGACAGACTGAAACATGGATTACTAATGAACTGACAGTTTGAATGATAATCCATATACCCCGAACCATGCAACTTTGATACGCACGTTTCAAATTCAGGCCAAACAAAGGCCAGATGAATCACTACAACGCGATCCACAATAAAAGGCGAATTCACTTTTCGACAATATGCAAATTCGTTGAACATTTTTTTTTTTATTTCGTGTTCATTTCGAAGTGGGTCATGGTAAGACACGCCAAAAACAGTAAACTGTGATTTAGCATTTTACAAAACTTCTTCTATTGTGTGTACCCTATGGGTTTTGCCGCATCAAAATCACCATTAATTCGATTTGCTTTGCTAACAATTAGCACAACCTTGTACTCAAATTGCTGGTATTTTCAATAAGGGCCTGGAGAGAAACTTATCTCTCCTTGTTTTGGGATGGACAAGGGTGCGTGTTTCCTAGCCGAATAATCAGGTAAATACGAAACAAAGAAACGCAAAACCTGTCATGAAACAAAATATATTTAGGCGCATTATGGGCGTCAGCATTGTAAAGAATTAAGAAAAACTCCTGCATGTGATCCCGTTGTTGGAGTGCAAGGCCAACTCATTAAGTCTAACGTTATGAATTTTGGATTTCAACATAACAGCCAGTTGTGAATAGGGAATTAGAAGAATGACCTTGCCAGAGAGGTGGACTATCTATCCCCAATCCTCACTCCCACCAAATTCCCATAGCCAACAATAACAACAAACCCATTCAATTGATCATGTTGGAATTTCTGCCAAAGTAGTTGTACACGGTGCACGTGAAAGTGGTATTTCCCTTTTGGCAAATCTCAACGCCATGCAAGAGTGAAGGTTACACCAGATCTGAGTAATAAATAAACTGTTTTTAAAAAAAAAAAAAACCTGCATAACCGTATGAACTCATTCTCTAATGGCCAGTTCCGTAGAACCTTACGCTTGTCTATATACTGTAATATAATGGACACTAATTACAGGGTGGGGTAACATGTTCAAAGAGCGTGAACATAATGTGACATCATTGTTGATTGCATCGTGACATCAACTTTTAATAATCTAAAATGCATTGAAACACTTGTTTTAACACCAGTATCTTATATTTTCAACCATAGAAAATCATGAAATACGGCCCAGTAGTTGTTTATTTCTATCCAGACATTACATAATCCACTATTTGGATATTGTCATCTCTAGGCTAACAAAAACTCATGGAAGTCCTTTAAATTTTATGTTTTTCAGGACCATCGTAGCCACGATTTTCTTGATATGAATTTGAGCAGAGATGAAGCGTTGTAAATTGTGTATAACATCACAATTATTGGACACATTCCATTCCATTAGAAGGAGAGGAAGTATGGACTATAGATAACAATAAACTCGAAGCATCATTGGAGCAATCTTCATAATCCCTTCAGGACTCGTGAGACCAGATAAGAGTTGATGAAGTGAATTTGGATCATTCCTACATCATTCTCATCTTTTCACGATACTCGTTAAATATTAATACAACGCAACCCCTCTTATCCGGGCAGGATGAGACCGGTGGTTGGTTAAAGGAGAGAAAGCCGGTTTATCCGGAGTTTATAAAACAGAATAATGGTAATTAAATTTCTTTAGCAACATGTTTAATTTCTTGAAAAATAATTTCTGAAAAATTTGACCAATGCTGTCGCAGAATCTAATTGCTCAGTGTTAGTTATTAGAAGTCAGGATGGAAAAAATTAAAGCATATTTCAAGGATTTCGAGGCTCATCCGTTAAATTTTACAGGACCCATCCCACGATAATTAGAAAATTCCTCTAGAAAATTTCCCTACAGAATTTTCTAGAACATTTATAAAAACCAGACAGGAAATTTAAACATAAAAGGTATTTAACACGATTTGAAGCATAATTCCCGACGTTTCCTATATAGGTTATAAAATCTAGGCACATTTCCCGACTTTCAAGGCTGCTGTGCACCCTGAGAAGTGCATTTATGCATTTTTTGCTGTAATGCAGTATTATGCACATTTGATGGACAAGTGTATTTACTAGGTGATAAGTTCCATTTAGAACAAACAGCGCCTTCTCGTGATCAACTTTGCCAACTCGAAAATTTCTCCAGGGAATTTGCATTAAAGTAAGCATGAGAATTTCAAATTAGTGGTTTCCAAAAAATGGTTGCACCAAAGCGTATAAAGAGGTTAAAGTATTCAGTGCATGCTTTTTAAAAGGCTCCTTAATTTCATTTCTTTCCCCCGCCTTAATTCCCTTCCTAATCCTATGACGAGAATCCACATCCGACACCATTTTCCAACGGTTTAATTAGTCTAGTAGGTAATTCCCGTAACACCAATATACGTACATCTCCCATTTGTTATGCTGCCACATTATTACGAAAAGCATCATATTTTACATAACACCGCATGTTACATAAAATGCACACACCCTGAAGAAGAGTGAGGAAAAAAATGGTCGAAACACCTTATTGCAGGTAACGAGTCACGCTTTAGAAGCCACGACTGAAGCCACTTTTCATTAGGAAAAAAAAAAATACAGGCCAAAGCTACATAATGACCATGATTTCAACAAAAAACACCAAACTACGAATAAGAAATTTCAACATTTTAAATATGCCGCACTTGCGAAGCTAAATTTATGATTTTCACCTTAAGTTAATTACGCTGAAAGCCATTTTCTTCCGCATGTTTTCCAACATCGAATTGGATTTAAATCTACCAGCTTTATCATACTTTTCTTGGAGGGTTAACAACTTATGAAAATAAAACTAATGATAACAGGTTAAGGAATTTACCAAACGTTCAATTTTCACCCTCGTTTCATGAAAAGTTATCGTAAGCCGTTAGCCGTTACACATCCGTTTCATCATCCTAATACCGAAAACAAAGACGTAGTCGTATGTCAAAATACATTTGAACAAAATGTACAAAAATGGGATGCTATATCAGGTGAATTTGGACTTTTTGTTCAGTGATTTTAAAATGTTCTCTACTCACGACACTCAAAAATGGCGCTAAAATTGTGATAGCATACCATTAGTATTTTTTTTCCAGGTTTTGAATAAAATATTCTGCTTTATGATGAACAGTTGTAATGCTTTCCATTTACACTTAAAATAACGAAGGTAAATTTTCGACCATTGTATACAAGAGCCATAACAATTGTAATTAAACCTGTTGGAAACAATGTAACAAAAGGTAAAAACCAGTTTTAATAACCATCTATACTAAATTGAACTTTGACGTAGCCTATCATAAGCAAAACCGAATTTTCATCACGCCTCATTTAAGAGTGATAAAAGTACGGTTTGGTACGGATGTTGTAACACCAACTACACCTTGTAGTGTTTATATTGGAATATATAAATTTCAAAAACGTAATTCAACGATTTGTTCCAGTCGTTACATTTCGATACACTCATACATATAAATAGGAAGTTTTTGCAATTGTTTTAGCTAACATCTGAAGTTCCGAATCGCATTACCATACACTGACAAATGCATTTTGAAACGAAACAAAGGAGTTTTTCCTAGAAAAGTATTTAGCGCAACAACAACAACAACAACTACAACTACTACTGTGCCGACCTTTATAGTACAACACATTACTACACCCTCATTCCCATTGCACACATTTGAAAGACAATGTAAATGGTAATGAGTGACAAGTATTAAAAATGTTGCACCATAAAATAGCTAGGTCAAAAGCCCAATACATTGATTTGAATAGTTTATCCTTAACCCATGAATAATATACACCCGAGTGGAAAAACTATATATGGGCAATTTGGCACATATGGACTTATTATGCAATATACTGGACGTCAATTTTCATCCATTTCGAGAAATGTAAATCTCAAGAGTTCACAGCACATATGTGTCTATAAAAAAAAAATTTTTTTTTTCTTCAACACTAAAAACAGCATGCGAACTTAACATGACAGTAAAACAAAGCAAACCCAAGACCACCGAATTAATTCAAATGCATGCAGCCAAAGTTTGTGTCCTGGAGTAACTTGAAAACATTTTTTTTAAAAGCATTGTCAAAATGGCGGCCACTTTAGAAGATTAATTTCCAACAGCAACAGCAGCTGTTACTTTATACATTTGGCATGTAGACGCGATTACAAATGACATACACCACTTTATGCTAATTTGGCCCAACTGGCAACAGAACAAAACAACAAAAAATATACAGGGTGCATCAAATTCCTCGACATATGCCACCAACGAATTCCAAGCAACGAATTAAATAAAACCAGATAAGAATCATTATGTGAAATAGTGGTGTCAGAAGCCCCGGTGTCCAGTAGGTCCACTTGGGTGGGCGACATCTCTACCCATCCAAGGAAAGCTATCAAAACATCCGGAAAAAAATAACTTATGGTCCAGTGTGGTGGAATTTTAAATACACCTGCCATTAACGTCCTTCCACTACATTGGCTTATTATTATTATTACCCAATTTAACCTTTTGACGGACTACAGAATAAATTTCCACTTTTATGATTTTAAAAACCATCTGTTTTCGTCCAACCATGTTGATAAGAATGACATTCTGGATGACGACATACAAAAAAAAACTTAATACTAGACTAGCATATTTCCATTTCTGCTACTTTTTTTTCAATATAAAATACTGTCGTGATAGAACCAAGTTCTTAAGAGTTCATTTCACATTTTATTACCGTGTTTATATGCGCGTCTAGGTCACTTACTTGTTTTCTTAAAACTCGTGAGAAATTCTGCCATGACAACAATTGAAAATCGTAAAATGTGATGGGGGAAGGAAAAAGATTAATTACTTATCCACACACGACCAGTTCTATACATTAGTTGGTCAGCAGACAGCTAGGACAATCACCAGTAAGTTACATACCAAACTTCAAAGGTATGCATTTCATACCCTGGTTACAGAACATGCAGGATTGGACACCAAATAATATGCAGGATGTCTTAAAAATTAACTCATTTTTTCAATTAAATAAAATAATCTGCTCTCAGGTTCACCATTATTGTTCAGAAGCTAATTTTTATACCCTCCCTTAAAATTCCACGGCACACTTCCAGACCCTTCACGGCACAATGGTTGAAAAAACACTGTTCAATCCTCTAAACCTAAAGTTATCCAAACGATTTAAAACCATTTCACAGTTCGTACTTTTTGTCTAGCAGCGCAATTGCAACCCAAGGACACCAACAACCAAACTATTGCAAAGATAGGCAAATTAAGTACGTTTTGTTTCCCAGTTTATTTCACTTTGCGCCAAAAAAAGTGACGATTTTGCGAGAAAAAATATTACTGCGCCATCTAGTGATGACTGAGGGTAAGTATAGAAGGTGCGCCATCTAACGTGAATCCATAAGAACAATCGGAATTTTTTAATCTGTGTTACAGTATCGCATTCAAGTTCTTGTACACATTCCAGCCTTCAAATTTGACATTAAAATTCAAATTAGCCTTATTCTGACTATCAGCACCCCCTAGTGGCGTATGAGCTCTCTCTAAAGCCCCAAACACACTAGACTCACTTTCCAAACTCACTTTTGTCTGCTCAAATGTGCGCTGTGTGTTTGGCATGCCAAGTGAATTCAGCAGACGATGTTGTGCGCATGCGCGAACCCAAAAATCGTGCGTTAGCAGCCGATTTTACATAAAGTGAATCTAGTGTGTTTGGGCCTTTATAAAACCACCTCAAATTGAGAATGCAATTTTCAATTTGTGTTTTCTCCAAAACCGACGTTTTTTGTATATCATATACAGTTTCGCCCACATACTTAAAACAGAGCAGTATTGAAAAACTTGAGTATTTCTGGTGACAAAAACTAACGATTTTGCAATAAAATCCAAACTGCGCCATCTAGTGATGACTGAGAATGAAGAGAAGTGGCGCCATCTAACGGGAATATATACAGTATCATACTCCAGTTTAGGAATGAAATAGGTAGCTATCAAATTTAAAATTAAACTAATTCTGACTATCAGCACCTCCTGGTGGTGTATGAGCCATCGCTTATAAAACCGCCTCTAAGTAATTTTCGATTTGTTTTTATCTCTAAAACCAGGCGATCTTTTTGCTAAATATCCTACAGTTTCGTCCACATACTTAAGTCAGAGCATTATTGAAAATCTTAAGTATTTCTGCTAAATAAAAGCCACAGTTTAAGGCCAGGCAACGCCATCCAGCGACCAACTAGCACATAATGTGAAATTCCCTTTTCACACCTACAGGCAACACAGCTAATTTTTTATTTTTTTTTTCGATGAATGCAATTTGGCAACACAAAAACGTTCCCTTTCTTTACCTATAATTGAATTACGTTTATTTCGCGACTGCATGCAGTCTGGGACCTTGGAAAACAAAAGAAGGCGCAATGTGCGTGTAATTAGATACTTCACTTTGCATACAGCCTCCATTAATATTTATTCATTCTTGCATTTTGAAGAGAGTGGAGGCCCATCATTCATTAAAAGTTTGTAATCTTCATAATCCCCTCGCTCACCTTTGGCCCCATGGCCCGGGGGCCAAAAGTGGGCACGGGTTCAGAGTGACCATAAATTATGCTGACCACCCATCGGTCGTGTGTGTGGGCAAAGACTAAGTTAGGAGAGGCTGGAGAAGCAAAGCATCGACCTTAATCGTATCAATCTTTGTCACCACCATCTGTGAAACACCTTTAATACAGACGAGGGACCCGTGCATTACGTCAGTGTGGCCAAATTAAAAACAAAAATTCCTTCGCTTCTTCAGGATCAGGGTTCAGACTCGAAAAAGCGGGAAAAAAAGATGCGATTTTTTAGACGAATTTCAAATATATATAATACGGTCTAGAAAAACTAACCAAATCTGTTTTTATACACGGATTATATTAGTTTAAGAGGGATCACACCCCTATCCTTTTCAATTTGTCGGGCTTGCAAAGATACTCACAGTTGAATGAGGGAGGTTTGGGTGGGGGTGAGAATTGTTTGGGGTGGCTTAATGGATCAGCAAGGGCCTCCACCAAGATGTACATGTACGTGTATATACACGTTTTTTACAAACATATGCAAAACACTTTGTTTCAGGCGAAATTTTGTAAATATATGTAAATATCAAAATTGTACAGCTATTAAAGACATTTAATAAATGTACAATTTTGATATTTACATATATTTACAAAATGGCGCCTGAAACAAACTTTTTTGCATATGTTTGTAAAAAACGTGTATATACATATGTACATGTAGAGAGCCGGCTTTAATGTTGCTTTTCACTTTGAAATATGGTAGATTTTTTAAAATTAATATACAAGTTTGAAAAATGTCCGTTATTTTGCACACGCTTACAGCAGGTGGCCGCATGAGATAGGCAAGTTGAGAGTGCAAAAATTCAAATAATAATTTAATTTTAAAAAATCTACTATTTTAACGTGAAAAATGACCCGATCAGTACCTTGCTGATTTATAAAGTTATTTTAAACAATCTTTATTTTTATTTAATCTTTTTTTGTTTGACTGTGAGTGTCTTTGCAAATTTTCCCATTGAAAGGGATAGGGTTGTAATCCCTTTTAAAAGTGTCCACAAATACTTAGGTTTGCAAAACAAGTGTCATCAGTCATACATACCAGATCTACAAAAAAAAAACTATTCAAGTGGTTACTTAACATGGTATGAACATCCCTAATAAAGTTCTTGGTAGACTTTGGCAAACTGTACTCATGGATATGAGTATGGCGGTAAAAAAAATAAAAGTGCATCCAATAACAATATAGAAACTAGGATACATTAGCCTTTAGGGTGACCCTAGTGTTAAGTTACTCATTTTCGTTACTCGAATGTATTTAATGTACTCATAATTTCAGATTACGTTACAACTCAGGGACATTTGCAATCGCCCATTGTGAGTACATTTTTTGTGTAATTCAGTACAGTTGTATTCAATTACAATCGTAATCATGCATATTGAGTACATTCGGTACTTCAATTACTCGTTACTCAAATTCATTCAATGTACTCAATTACTGCAAAACACTATTCCTCAAGTGCATGATCATGTAAGCAATATGATCATTCACCTAGTAAAAACAGAATTGGGTGTAATTGAATGGATATTTTTTCCCTACACCTTTCCAGAACCTTGCTTATGTCTATTTTAACAACTGACTAGATGTAGTTGGTCAACTTTTACTACGATTTTTCATGCGCAGTCAGCTAGGGAATAAGTCTTCTTCTTGGAAATGTTTTCCTCAAGCTTTTCTGAAAACCTATATTTAATCAAATTAACAATGAGAAAAGTCGATTCCAAGAGAAGTGTAATGTGAACCTCATCATTTAGTACCCTGGCTACAAATAGGGGGGGAAAACAAGCTGTACACACTTTCATAGAATATATTAGTTCTATAGAATATATAGTACTCAAAATCAAGTAAGTGTCGGCTGAATAATAGCATTGAATAATGATGGACGTTAACGTAGCATTAAATTCCTCTGGCAATAACTTAAGGTAACGAGTTAATGGGACTGGAATTGGTGATTAAAATACATTCAGCATTATGAATGATGCATTAACTTTATATACGTGAATAAATTTCAATTCAGTGTTAATGTCATTCACCGTGCAATAAAGTCGTGTAACAAAATTGAATTACAGCTAGACTTTAAAGGATATTAAACTTTTTCTCCTATTAACATGTCGTTACTTTCGCTGTTACAACCTGACCCCATGTACAGGTTATTCAGTCAAAATTCTTACTTCAACCAGTATATACCTACAGTACACCCTACACTTTTCAATTATACACTAATAATTTAAGCTCACCCTAGTTCTTTTTCAAAGCCACATTAGCATGAAATCAAATTACCACATTTTGAGCCACTTAAAAAAAATTGGATTTTCAGATTTTCGAATTTTTTTTTTTTTTTCAACTTTCCTAAAATCAAGTTTGGTTTCCAAAGTTTTACTAGGCCTTCAAAAACAATAAAGAAGAAATTTCTCAACGTAAAACATCCACATCAAACTGCAGCTATGATTGCCATTTAAATTTACGAGGTGGAACCCATTTTCGAATGAAGGTTACTGAGAACCTAAATAACAAAAAAAAAAAAAATTGCTACGTAACGAAACTGCTAGATAATTTAATGAATATTAGGTCGTGTGTAAACAACTGATGGCAATATAGAGTATAGCGAGCTATAGGGGATAAAAACAGATTGGAAAAAATCGGTTTAATAGAAAGAAGAAGAAGAAAAAAACAGTAAATGAAGATAGAGAAGAAGCACTCGAAGAGAAATTGATGAAAAAAAGAAAGAAAATTAAGGATGGGAGACCCCCTTAGGGCACTCTAAACAAAAAAAAATCTAACGAAGTTGGCCCAATCAGGGAAGAATAGGTGAATGATTCAATCATGTGGATATTTTTGATTACATCGTTTTCTTTTCCTTAATGATATTGTTCAGGAGTTGGACAGCTTGTTTCGAAGAAGATGAACATATTTGTGCTTCATCAAATTTCGGTTCGTTATTTTAGATAAATCTCACATTAGATAGATATTAATGCTGTAGTAAACTTAGTTGCATGTATAGCAGTGTTTTTTTAAAATGGTGTGCCGTGATGGATCTACAAATGTGACGTGGAAATTTATGAGATGATAAAAATGACGTTTTATGCAACTGTGAACGGCATTTTAAAATGTTCATCTGAGAGCAGATTATTTTATTAAAAATAAGTTTATTTCATTGAGAAAATGAGAAAATCTCTCCTTAAAAAATATATTTGGTGTGCTGCAAGAATTGTATGCACCATGTTGCAGTGTTGAGCAGTAAATGAGTACATTAAATAACTTTGTTAATGCCTAGGTGGGTTTGTTTTGTATTCTCATATTCATTAGAATTTTTTAAAATTTTAATTGTTTCTGCCTGTAAATAAAACCTACCGTGTTTCAAATAAATTGAGTTCGCTAAACAATACTTTTGCAATCCGCAACTCTTAATCAGTACTCATTGTTCACTTTGCCCAAGTCCGATTACGATGCTACTTGTACTAGCGAGTATGATTCCACGGGTACTCGTACTCAGAACTTCAACACTTGAGTACATATTTGCCCAAGTTTGATTACACATGACTACTGATTACATGTACTCTACTTGTACTACAGAATACGATTCCATTGCAATTGTAATCACTACACATAGTCATGAGTACAATTTGCCCAAGTCTGCAATGACGAAGAAACACCTTGCTTAAGCTGCTATATTCTCCCAAGTGGTTTCTTATTTGCCCATGATTGATTACATCGAGTTTAAAACAGTCCATTATCCTGGATACTGTGATTCAATACCGGCAATACGTTTGAATGATAAAATCATATATTCGGTACTTTGTTAAAAACAAAGCTATTCAAGTGTTGCATATACAGAACATGTGTTCATTTTCAGACAAACGGCGTGTGAAGACACTGATGGAAAGACTTATTTTCGGGCATTTAAAACCGACACTTCTCCAATTTAAACTTTTCGATGAATCTGCTTAGTACCGTATATAAAATCCCTCGGTGGTAACTAAAGACATGTACAAAGACACTTTTCATCACTATTTGCTCGTTTCTTTTCCGTTTTATAACATTGCAATTTTTCCCATACAAAAGAAGTAACTCTTTGAATTGCAATTCAAGATACACACGTACGAAAGGATTTTTTTTCTCCAGATTTCTTTCAACTCCATTAACTTACACGCTCCAACGAGTGAGAAACGAGGCTTTTAGGATAATTTCTTTCTTCCCCTCGATATTTTCCAAAAATGAAATTCAAAGCCATCTCGGTTTTTTTTTTCTTTAAAAAATCTCTCCAAACCATCACTTCATTTTTTGTCCCTCAAAAGTTGTACGACTCCTATATTAAAACAATGAAACATGGCAAACAGTGTTTTCACTCAATGAATGCATGGATTAGAATTTACCGTATGCCTATATGTTTTATACTGAAATGCATTTGGTAGAAAAAAAAATACGTAAAAAAATCCCTCGTTTTACGCTATTCAATTAAAAAAAGTGTGTATTTAGCTTTACATTGCAACGGCTTTTGTTTTCATTCAAAAATATTGGATACATTACTATACACGAAAGTAAGCTTATATGAAAAGAATTTAAAAAATTCTATAAGATGATGTCAACAAATACTCAAATCTGAAGTTTTAAGTCTTTACAATTGTACTAGTTTGTAATAGTTAATAATAATTGTAATAGTTTAATGATAAAGTTTTTCGCTAAAAAAAAACCCAACATGATTAAATGAAAATATTTAAAGCTTATTCAAAACGTGAAAAAACCGAAAACGTTGACCGGAAATTACGAAACATACGCACCTCGCGCGCGCGCATATTTACATCTTCTGAAATTAACGTTTCCGGCTAAATCAAATTAAGCCTCTCGCGTGAAAGTGATTTAATACATTCCGAATGTGCTTCACCAGAAATTAGTCTTGTGAACAACTATCGGACAGTAAACTGTCATCGGACTATCGCATTCTCTTATCTAGATACCCTGACAAAAATGCGAGTTTATTTGTCACGTTTTTACATTTGAAATATATTCACAGCTAAATATTTGATTCCAAGAAACACTTAACTGACCACATACAAAAAAAAAACATGTTGACCAAATGTAAGACGTCTGGTATACGTAAAAAATCACCAGCTTAATGCAGTGCGGAGATTAGGAACTTAATTTTAGTGAACTGACTTGACATTAAGCTTTTCAAACGTCTTAGTCGCCTTTGCGAATTGAACCTGTCGCCATTTATTTTCATTTTTGCAGTCCCCAATTTTTTTTTTTTTTTCAAACCGTTGCAAACTCGTCTGACGGATCAATGCTGCAAATGTTTCAATCAGATTATTTTCTTCAGAAAGAAGGCAACAAAAATACATTTGAGATGGGAAGGCCTATGGCTGACATTTATCCAGATTGAAACCTTTTTTTTCTCCAGGTTTGGTGATTAAAGCAGCTTATAAGAGGCCACGACATTCAAAAAGTTAAAATGCACACGCACCATATATGACCCCTTGACATCAAAAATTACCTGTGGATGTATAGGCCTACACATGAGTTTCAGACTTCAAGTAAGAAATATTTACTATAATTTACGAAAATAATTTAGTTTTCAACTCAGCATATCCGTCTTATTTTTAACAAATAAGTCACATTTGTATCATAAAGAAGCAATAACTTTTGTTGACTATCAAACTAAAACAAACAAATAGTCAAAATGTTATAATTTTGTTAATACACCATTTCGCCATTTTGAACACAAATTTCAGTCAACATCGAAGGGAGAATATTTGAGTGGGTACTTCCATCTTATTAATGCTTAGTTCCAGATATGCCTTTAATTTTGAAAATTAGGATTTTGGAATTTAAGAGTCGATCTACAACTTCTTCATTACTCCAATTATAAAAGTCCATTACATTTTCTTACTTCTTTAAACTTATTTCAATTCTTAACTACATCTGCTAATTTAAACTAGTAAATATAGGTTCCATATTGCAGAACACGTTCAAAACAAAAGAAATTATGCCCAACCTTCGTGTGTATACATTTTTAGGAGAAAAAAAATTTTCACGTTCGTAATTTTTCAGATAACTCGCACATTAAAGCTCAATTATGATAATTCAGCATAAGCCATTATAATTATCCAAAACCATCTGCCGACTGCTAAAAGAATAATAACTGCAATCTGCATTTTTTCTCTTTTTTTTTATCTCCACTATCAAGAACATGATAATAACCCGGTCTGTGGGGGTATTAGTTTCAGCAGAAAAAACACTCAAAAATGGGCCAATTTTGAGATATTTACCAATAAACGCCGGGAAAAAAAATTACTTCGGATAACTACACCAAGTAATTAAACCTACTTTACTCCATACAATATGTCGGCCCAGTGCATCAGCCGTAAATTCTTCTGGAAGTTCGAAACCCTATAATTTACCGAATTATTTCATGCAGTTTAACCAACAACAGGACAAAAAAACTGCGTCTGCAGCCCGCATGCACCTTTACAGAAATTAAAACGAGATATTTGGAAACTAACACAGCCATATTAAATGCCATAATCAGGATTCTTTCAAAACTCCAGAATTTTCTAACGAAATTTTTAAGTAATGAACATTGCTGCAATTACCAAAACGACTACAATGTGTAATTGCAGCGCTTGAAAGAAGACCCAGTAAAACAGTAATAGGTCTGCATTTAAAAAATAAATGCCTTTACATACTTTTATTAAAAGTTTACCGAAACAAGCAGTAAATTTGAAAAATGAGAAAATTTAGTTCATTAAAAGTGAAGAATGTGATTTCTGGAATATTCACAGGTCTTTTTTTTTTCTTTTTTTTTGTATACATTTTTTTAAAAAACAGTTATTTCTAAAAATGTTTACAAATCACGTAAATCTCGATTAAGCTTAATCGTGATTAGTAAGACAATGGATAATAATAAAAAGGCCCCCAGTCATGGAGACCTTCATCTTGCAAATTCCCACGATATTTAGCTTGAATCATTACGCCCAAGGCAAAGCAAAATGCATAAAATTACATAATAAGCCATTTCCAATTTCGTATGCAGAATTTAACTCATTACATAGAAAGCATATAATGACATGGGATTACACGGTTTTGGTTTGCAAATTGGGCTAAAAGGTGTTTATAATAAATACATATTAATGCCTACAATGACGTTTAACTAATAATCCATAAAAAAACCGATTCTATAAGTATAAACCTCAAATGTACTAATGCAGGAAAAAGGCAACCTTGAAGTACATTGTAATTAAAGATTATTTTAAAAAAATCGTTTTGTGCAATCCCCGATTAATATTTTCACTATAGTTTACTCAACTTTGCATCGGATAATTAAAACTAACTTTATCAGTAGTTTAGTTCAAGATAATAGTATAGGTAAGTATAGGTGCAACATGACTACGTGGAGATGGGACAGAATTTGGGAAATCATTCACGTAATTGATATACTGTGTGTACCTTCAAGAATGAGAAAATAATTACATCTCAAATTAAAAGGGGTTACAGCCACACAAAAAAGTGAAACCCAGGCGTTTTCCCCCCTCAAGATTTCAATCTAATTGGAAGTCTGAATTAACCCACAGTAATTTTCTCAAGTCCAATTAGGGCGAGAAGAAAATTACACGATGTAATAATTAGAGTAAAAAACCGTGGTTAAAGTATATACAGTTAACAAAAAAAAAGTTAACGAACAGTACAGGTAATGGAGATAATTAAAAACAGCCACAATATCAACAACTTGCATCTCAGCGCCCTCTAGCCATGCTATAGAACAGGACAGCACCGTATTTTGTACCATTGGCAGTAATTGAGTACATTGAATGAATTTGAGTAATACCGAGTACCCAGTAATTGAATACAAAATGTAAATGTACTCAAAACGTATGAGTAAAATGCACTAGATTATTAAAATATAGTCACAATGGGTGCTTACAAATGCCCTTGAGTACTATCAGACTGTTGATTATTAACGTAATCTGAATTCTGAGTACCAATGTAATCGAGTATTTAATTGTAAGTACTTGAGTCGCATTTAGTACATTTTAGTAACGAGAATGAGTAACTTGAAATGAGGGTCATCCACATATGAATGTATCCTAATTTTTACATTTTTACTTATATCCGCCATATTTGTGAAATCCATAAGTACAAATTACCCAAGTCTGATTACGATACAACTCGTGCCATAAACTGAGTATGATTCCATTGCAATCGTAATCAGTACTCCTACTCATGAGTACAAGTCTGTTTTGTACACATGCTCTGCAACAATATTTACAGCTGAAATGTACACGACTAAGTCATTCATTATCCAAGCAATTCACCAACCAAACACAAACTTTCCACTTACAAACTTTCAGTAAGAATGTTTGATAACAAAAAGATTGTCACTCGCCAAAGTCCTTTCCCCAAAGTACCAGCTCGCAAGATTAAAACTATATGAATAATGGCCTTTCAGTCGATACTTAATTGATCCAGAATTAAGTTTTCGGCGCATACACAAGTCAAAAACTTGCAATGTTGATCCTAAATAGAGTGAGCATACTTTTTAACAAATTTGCTATCAATCACGACATCGCTGTCATTACGGTCCTTCCGCACGAAGCATATTTAAGAAAAACTCATTTAGATATTAAAAAAAAAGGCGAGATATTTTTCATTAAGTAGAAAGCCATTATTCGACCATGATGCATATTCAGAAAAGGCTTAAGAGCAAAACGTCAAAAGCATTAAGCACACGCTCGTCGGATTACAATAAAAGAAAAGGTTCCTTAATTGCTTTTTGATATGGGGAGAAAAAAACCATGGCCATGCTGTACAAAAAAATTCTTTTCATGCCTTTGTCTAATAAGTATAGGTTCCTATATATTTATAGAAAATTCAAACTCAAAAAGGTTTTTTTTTTGGGAACTCAAAAGATTTTTGCAAAACTGCATTTGGCTGCATGGGCGCACTTTTAATTAATACACTTAATGAAGGTTTTCAAGATGAAGGCGCTTATATATATCTCGTATTCAGATAGTCATCGTACAGTGCCAAATTCAAGGCAAAAATAAGGACCTGTCAGCAACATTTTAAAGAATCATGTCTAATTAGGGTTGGCTTCTGCTAAGATCATCATAAAATTTAATTTGAAATGACAGGATATATGTACAGAGCTGATAAAAAAAAAACTCTGCAGGGCAAAAATATAGCTTCCATCTACACATCGTATTAAATCTTTGGCTTTTTTTATAGCGTCGAAACTTTCATTAAGTTTCCCATATATTATTACTATAAAAACTACTCAATAGTAAATCTCTTGAGAGAAAATGAAGAGCGGGTATATACACGACGAAGAAATTCATTAGATTTTGATGGATGACTTCAAAATTTTGCACACTTCGAATTTCATTGCAAACCCCATGCACAAAGCTTTTCATATAGGCTTTTCGCGTAATATTTAAAACTGAGACCGATATTAATATATGCTCGAGAGCCGAATAAATAAGACGAGTAGCAAATATTTGTCTCCGAGAAGGCTAATATTGTCGGAGCATTTGAGACGAACTCAAAAAACTTCTGACGCAATGCACAATTCAAGTCAAGCAAGTATGGATTTACAGTATATTTTTCCAGATAATATTCTGGAGAAAATTACGCTTATAACATTCCTCTTCAGCACAAAGTATTAAAAACTACCATTTTGCGAATGTTACAAATTGGAAAAATAGATTTACTATATTGGCTATAATGGTGACAATGTTGAATCACAACTAATGATAACCATCGAGTTCGTGATAAACTTAAAGACACTATTATAAATTAATTTCAGTATGGCTTTGCAATTTCCGTAAATAATATTCACCTTAATTTATGTAAAGATTACACCTAGTTATTTTAGGACAACAATTATACACCAGCAGTTTAACTTCTAAATCATCTGAATCTATAACTGAATTAAATGGTTAGTTAACACATTATCCCTAAAAACCCCTTTAGCAGACATCTTTAATTATTCTTTTACGCTAGGCATGTGTGAAAACTTGGTAGCCTGTCATATGTATAGATGCAAGCAACACGTAAAACAGGCCACGAACTTTTCAAACACCCCACATGGATAGTTGAAATTAAAACGTGGTGTGTAACACTACATCTATATGATATATAACCACGACATCTATAAGTACATGTACTGTGTATATAGCAAAAACACAGTGTTTTAAAATACAATTAAATGTATCACAGCATCTGAATTAATGCAACCCAATCCATGTCCCAACAATTAATTAGAGTGATATTTTTGCCAGAAAAAAAAATAACGAATGACTCCCAATGGTGAAATTTCAGTTGGCACATATACAGGAACGTCCAAGAAAAAAAAAAAAAAAAAAAAAAAAGCAGGCACGTTCATTTTAAATCCCAAATGAAGGTTGAAAGCGAAGGAGAATTAATTCAAATTTATTTCCACTTTGAAATGGGTGTTCATTTATTATTTACATTTTTATCTGGCGTCTGATAAAATTATTTATACGCAGTTCCGTGCCAGCACAAATTTGTCTTCACGCTGCAATTCCCCTTTGGGTAATTTCGTGTTGTCTGAACACTCTTACTTGTAATTTATAATTAAGTAGCAGAATAAAGCTAGGAACGATTGCATGGCCCCGGCACATACTTTCGTGTGCTAGTCGGGCATTTTTTTTAAAAATCCAAAAACCATTTAAGCCTACATTTATTAAAGCCTCTCATCGTTCGTACCGTAGCCAAAATCCAACGATAAACGACTTTGCATTTTTACAGGGATTGAATGCATTACTGCAACCGGTATTAACACCTTATCAGCGGTTCGCATTGGAGGGATTTGCCGAAAAATAACGCAAAATGCACCTGCTAAAAACCAAAAATGGATCAAAATTTGCAAATTTATTCTATCGTGAATTTTACAGTCAAATAATGTTCAGCTTTATGCAGTATTTTCAGGCCAATGGCAATGCCTTGAAAATCTGTGTTAAATAATATCTTTAGACGTGATGTTCCCTTATACTGCACACATATTTGGAAAAATAAACAAGGACAGTTCGAACTGTATATTGTCACCATTAACTGTGATGTCATAATTATTGTATAATTATTCATAGAAGAGGAAAGACACTAAATATTCCAAATCTATTTTGGCGCAATGTCCCGACCGAAATTTCCAAAATGTGGTCATCCAATAGAAAACCAAGACTGTCATCTCCTAGAAGAGGATAGACAATTCAGTCAAACTATTCAAAATCTATCTTGGTGCAAATGTCCCGACAACATTCTCCAAAATGTGGTGATTAAAACAGAAAACCTAAACCGTCATAATTATTCATAGAAGAGGAAAGACACTAAATATTCCAAATCTATCTTGGCACAATGTCCCGACCAAAATTTCCAAAATGTGGTCATCCAATAGAAAACCAAGACTGTCATCTCCTAGAAGAGGATATACAATTTAGTCAAACTATTCAAAATCTATCTTGGTGCAAATGTCCCGACAACATTCTCCAAAATGTGGTGATTAAAACAGAACACCTAAACCGTCATCTCGTAGAAGAGGCAAGACAGTCCACTCGAACTATTCCAAATCTATCTTAGATGCAAATGTACCGACACAAATCTCCAAAATGTGGTGATCCTACCATTAGGCCACTCTAAAAACAAGAGCAATAATGTGAGAAAATACTTCAATGGAATTCCTTGCTAAAATAAAATTAGTTTCATGTCAATTTGTCAGGGTATCAAGCACATATATCAATTTGCACATCACTTAGTTACGAGACCAAAATGCCAAAAATACTGCAACTTTAAATTTTCCATAGATTTTTTGGATTCTTGGGCAAACCAGATATTCTATTGCTGACAGATTGAACCCAAATTCCAAACACACACTTTCTTGGACACGTTGTGTGGGAAAATTTCAGTTTGAGTAGAGTACAAATTCGAAAGTAAAGCGTGTCTTCCCTAGAGCATATTTTGGCAAGAAGGCGTCGATTTTTTTTTATTTTTACAAAACGTCAATGATTTTTATGCTACTGAACGTTGTTTCTACAAATAGACCTATGATTAATGTCCTTGTGTATGTACGCCCATGCGAGAGAAAACACGAACAACTGTTACGACAAAACCAAGACACTAATTTCCTTGCCACTCAATGTGATGATGGTAGAAAATGGGATGTACTGACGAAATTTCATCCTTTGCAAATCCCTCATGATACAGATACATTTCGCGTCGGAAATAGCACTCTAAAATGCAATATTATTGGTTTCTTTCAACGCACTGCGTTTGTGAAAACACGAACATCGCAGCTCTAAAAGATCAGTTTCAATAACTTATCTTAAGCTTATAATACCAGTTACTTATTGTAAGTACGCGCCAAGTTGTTTTCAAATCTCACAGCTATTTGAAATAAAAGAAAGCCATTTGTAAACGAATGCAAACTTTGATATATACAGTTTTCGTATCTGTTAGTAGAACTGTAGATGACAACGTCACACCTGTGATGTTTGTCCATTATGATGTTAGAAGCAAAGATTCCATCTACCTTTTGCTATTGATGACTTAGCAGAAGCCATGATGCATGACAATTTTTTTTCCACAAAATCTACAGGTTATGGTATTGTGCAGATAAACAGCTAAATATAGTATAACAGACAACTTATGAAGACAGGACTACAAGAACAACAGAATGGTCGCTTCCAAATTATAATGCAGGAAATGCAATGTTAAAGGCTCGTACACCATTTAAGGGGGGTGCTGAATAAGAAAAATACAAGGGGTCAATCAAAAATAGACCCACAAGTTGTTCACCTTAGCATAGATCCCCCAACCCCTCATAGACGTCCTTCATTTTCTTTTTTTTTTCAAAAGTAGAGTGTCCAGAAAATGTGTTGGAAAATACAAAGGCTCATCCCATAAATTTCAGGTCATCTCATTCCAGGTTTTCTGATTAACGGAAATTTCCTGACTTCGAAGGAAAATTTCATTATTCCAGACTTTCCCAAGGTTTTAAAAATTAAAGTACATTTGGGACTGCAAATATTTCTACTGGTGTCCCTTTCCCCTTTCACTGACCGTTAAACTCAATTAAACAGAAAAATCAAAAACTAAAAAAAACCATCATTAATTGCCGTCCATCTTCCTCTCCCCCTCCCCTCCCACATTGTGTTCAGCAGACACCTCCCACACCCTCTTGAGGACGTCCTTATTGAATGGCCCCTAATTACTCCCTAATAATTTGCATTAAGAACCTATGAAGAACTTTGAAACAAGTCAATATCCTTGAGTCATAATTGCAAGTATACTGCATAGGGTTTCTACCCCTTTTTTTTAATCGGAGGCTTTGTAACAGCAGTTTAAAGGCTGATTTACACCCAGTCATTAACGGCTTTACTTTTAATTACTTCGCACATTTTATATTCGACTTTCAAAGTTGGCGAGTGGCAATTGCACTTGGGATGCGGGTGAAAAACAGTGTGTCGAGGTAGAGCACTGCTGTTTCCGAGAATATGGCACAAAACGCAGAAGACAAGACAATTTACGATGCACAATGGCATAGTAGCACCCATGCACAAGCCTGCAGTCGGCAAGAGTGTGTAAGTGAGAGTAAGAGATACTTAAACGTCTCTACTCCAAATGCCAAAAATAATTAATGGCATCTTTTAATTAAAATTTTTATGATTCGAATGAAAGATGTAATAAGGGTAGAAAAAAGCAAGGGTAGTAAGTAAAGAAGGAGGAATGAGTACGTGAAAGCGCTACATTCAAAGGCAAAGGGGGGGGGGGGAGTTACAACAACACAAATTCAAAAATTGAATCTTCACTCAACGACAAGGAGCAGCTGCTTCAGTCACTCATTTGCAGTGACGTCATCGTGTCACGCAGAAACGATGACGAAAACGCAAGCTGACTTTGAATAAGTGGATTTCAAAATGTAGTCACACGATAAGGCTGCTGGATTTCGTTGAAATGTAGCCTTGTCACTAGCATTTTTTTTTTGCATCGATACATGTCACCCTATACAGGGTGTAATTTTTGCTATGTTAGAACCAACGCCTCAAGGTGCGTATGCACCAAAAAGAGAACATTAAGACACGTGATAAATACACATGCTACCTTGGTGTGTCCAGAAGTGTTTGCGAAACATGTATCGAAAAACGGTCATTTTCTGACACATTTCGTGTTTCCTGGCGATCGCTCAAGAGGTTGTCTGAATCAAAGGAAATTTGCGACACATGTTTCGAAAAACATGCTGGAAACTTTGTTTCAGTGTTTCGTGTGTATGTGTTATGTGGTTGTGTGTTGTTTCCTCTGGTGCATACCAACCTTTAAGATTCATTCAACGCGTATCTCGAGAATATGCGGAAAATGTATAGGAAATTGGCTACGCAACTCTGGTTGGTTCAATGTAGGAATATTGAGATAATATTTGGAACCCTCACAGTATTGTTAATTTTCAGGAAAATATGTTTGCGATACGTGAATGCTCACCTGATTTCTGCAACCGATTGAGTTTCAGAAAACATGCGGTGAAGATCAAAGGAAACATCGTTTCATGGTCAAGGCGCTCCTACCAAGGCCTTTACACGTGCATAGGAGAGCACACACAAGCTTTGGGAAATACAGATCTGCAGATTTCATAACATGAACGCATTATGCAAACTTTAGCAGTATGCCAATTTAGGCATTTCATCCTCCAATAAAAGGATCAAAGAAAGTATCGAATGCATTGTGATTAAAGTCAACACATTTGTGCATGCGTTGCCTCAGCTATCTTCAAGTGCATTGGAAAATTCTTCACCACCATGTACCGATTTTTTGCCCTCCAATTTCAGTTACAGCTGACAATTGAAGTCGTGTCATGCTGTCATTGTTTTCCTTTTTTTTTTTTTTTAAAAAAAAAAAAAAAAAAAAAAAAGCCCAGGGCGGGTGTCGTTTAAAATGCGAGCTATTTTTGGTAACAGAAACAAAACAACAACAAAAACTGTAGAAAGGGGAAAACCTCTATCGAACAATAACCTAAGAAAAATGTAAAGAAGCTCATTAAAGACATCTTTATCATCGCCACCAAAAGTTTATATAAGCGTATGAAACTCAGATTAATAAGGATTACATCAAAAGCGAACCCACCCTCATCAACCGCGATGAAAGCCGATGGAGGGGCGTCAACATTCTATTTCGCACAGGAAAGAAACCATTTTTCAAAACTTTCATTAACGCATTAATAAAATCACCATTTGAAACGTATTTTCTTTCAACATGCACATCTTAATTGACTGGCTAATAAACCACGCTTTTTTAAGTTCTATGCGAAGCTGGCAACAACCTCATCTTCATAAATTTCCCTTATGAAATACGGGGATGGGAAAGATGGTTCAAAGTAGCTGGATACATGTATCCGGCTATTATCGCCTGGATTGAACATGGCTTAAGGGGATTACAACCTTATCCCTTTCAATGGGCGAAATTTGCAAACACACTCACAGCCGAACAAAAAGAGAGTAAATAAAAATAAAAATTGTTTAAAATAGTTAGGGCATTAGCTAGGGCATTGATTGTCGTTTTTCACTTTAAAATAGTAGATTTTTTAAATTAAATTATTATTATTTGAATTTTTGCACTCACAACTTGCCTGTCTCATGCTACCATCTGCTGGCAGGGTGTGCAAATTAACGGACATTTTTCAACTTGTTGATTAATTTTAAAAGAACCTACCATTTCAAAGTGAAAAACAACAATCGAATGCTCCTGCTGATTTGTCAAGCTATTTTTTTTTAATTTCTTTTTATTTAATCACTTTTTGTTTGGCAGATGTGTCCACGAGTAAAAAAGTGCGTCTTAAGCTAAGTATCGACCAAAAGAAACATAAACATAAACATCAAACATACTCAAAAAACACAGAACAATGTTTTCTGCATGTTTTTCCAAACATGTGTTGTAAATTGTGACAAAAAAGACAAACAAAACCACGAGTGTACGCACCTATGACACATTTCGAGAAACAAGGCGGAGCTTGGCATATTTGAAAATGAAAACTCCACGGTTTAATGCTCTACGTCATCAACTACGTCACGAAACATTTGAGAAACATGTTTTCCTTTGATCCGGACCGCCTCTCGAGCGATCGCTACAAAACATCAAGAAACATCGAAATGTGGGGAAAAAACGGAGGTTTTCCACATCAATGTTTGTATGTATATATTTGTTGTGTATGTTTTGTTTCTCTAATATTTCTTTTGGTCGATACGCACCTTTATAATTGATGAAATACGGTAATAAATAAATAATTCATGTAGCTTCCCAGCATGGCACCAGTGCTATGATTGATTGCCTGCTTTCAAGGGCGCATCGCAGTTAAATTTCAAAAGTCGACCATATTTCGTGGATATTCACCAAGATTTCCCAACATTTAGGGCATTTTCCACCCGGCTCATTCCTAAAAGAATAGAAAAAAAACCTGCCATGTTTGCATCCACTTAACGTCAATTTGTCACTTAGCTAAGTTTAGACGACTAAAACGGGCACGTTTGTGACGCTCCGCAAAGTAATCCTCGTCAACCAGCACGGCCATAATTAAACTAAATGGAAAGATTTGCTAATTAAACACCAATCCTCGCCGAGCATTTGGCATTCCGGAGCTGCTGCGATTGTTCCGGCGCCAAAAGGTTGGCGAAACTGTTTTTGCTCCGTTTCACAACTTAGTGTCAAAACAATGGCGGCTCCGTCATCCGGAAGACACAATCTTCATCGGAGCATTTTGTTGTTGATGTCTTTCTTAATGAATGCGAACCCTTTTCATCTCCCATGCTTTCATCTTTTCTTCCCTCTCGTTTCGCCATTAGCCGGGGCCTCGTGCCCTAAGTCGGTCCCGAAACGCCTTCAATTTCGTCTTTTTCAATATCGAAACCAGCATCAAAGCTAGACCACCTGAAGTGACACGTGTTCCGATCAAATGAAATATATTTTTCAAACTCGCTAACCAGGATTTAAAAGAAGGGGAGAGCATCGAAGCTAAGATGCCGCAATCAATTTCCAGATGAGCCAATATATATACAATTAACTCCTCTAAATTGCCATGTCGGCTCCAGGTTGACAAACACTTCAAAGAGAGGGCGTTTTTTTTTAAAGAAATTACACAAGTTCGTCCCCTTAAACCCTTGCTCGAGATTCAAAGACTCCCAAAACTCTTCAAACTGGTTTTAAGGGAATAATGAAGTGAAACTGCGTGCATGGATATTTGCGAAACCTCTTTGCATAATAACCAAAACGAATCATCACTATGAAGTTTTATAGATTTACAAATTAAGTAAAAAAATCAAAATTTGACAAGATTCAGGGGGGAAGGAAAGGAAATATATGTTGTAATAATACTACTGAATGTTGTATTCATAAAAACAACACAAAAAGTCAATAGGCATATAGAGTATATAACAGACATGCCAATTCTTAAAACTTTACAACTCTTTCAAAGATAAAGTCGGTATCATGTAATCTCTCCTCGATAAGCGGCACAAATCTAAATGTAAAACATACAATAAAATGTAATTTCCATGGTGATGTTCGAAATATTGGTAATAACGATCCGGGGCATTTTTGGTCAGAAAGAATTAGTACTTTCAGGGTTGCCAGTTTTTTTACAGAATGGTCCTGCCTGACTTCTCCTGACCATTATGGCAATTTTCCCTGACTTCTAAAAATATTTTTCCTGGCCATATTTCAATAACTCGACAAAATTTTAATTATTTTTAAAAATATACAAAGGCTAGCACAATTTTCGTTTTAAATGCACAATTCAATTGTTACACAGGAGAAATTTGATCTCTACGATTACACTCCCCAACAGCTACATTGATCCAAGATTGCTAATTTGCCTGAATTTTCTAGCAAAATGGTTATTTTTTCCTGACTATGCCTGACGTTATTTTTCTTGCCTGACTTTTCCTGACTTTGCAGAAACTGGCAAGCCTGTACTTTTTATATAAAAAAAGACCATCAACAGTAGGCGAAATTGTCCCATCACTGTCATCCTTAACAGGACAGTAATTCCCTGGCGAATTTGCAGTCAATTTGACACCATCGAAATTTGATCCACTACAAAAAATTGAACATTTTCGTTTTGACAACGAATACCAATTTGACCTGCAGGAAAGGTTCACCAGTTGGCAAATTAATATTTACAATAGGACATGGCCTATAATCTTTCAACGGTTCGCCAATTTGAATCTTTTGTCCAAGTGCTATGAGGCAGGATGATTCAATTCACGCTCATATTGTCTCTGTAGTGATGCATGCAAGAGTCGAATTGCATCGAAGCATACCGAAATGCGATGACAGCTGCTAAACAGCCTTCCCAGGACCAGAAATTACATTCGCCCTTTCCCTTGTCACAAATTATGAGAAGAAAAAAAAAAACCCAGATAAAACGTGCTATATAGTGCACGAACAAAATAACATCCGACGATAGGTTCAAAAAGCATCAATCAATGAGCATTATGAAAATCAAATTAAGGATATACCCCCAGGATATATCGAGACACTGGTTACCAATGGGTTGCTATTGTCCTTTTAAACTTTAATCAAAAAATCTTGCAAACTGCTGTACACACCAAAAGTTTTCATATGATTCCAGAACAAAGTAGGAAGAGAGTACTAAAGCAAATTCCAATCAACTGAACACGAATTGTGAAATTTAACTCCTACTCATGGAACGTTGTTCGTTCAAATTCGAGTGATATTAACTAAAAACATGCTAGTCTCCGGTATTCATATTTCCAAGATAGCCACATTTCTCTCTGTTTAAAATACATAGGTAATCGATATCAAAAATAAAAGCTTGAGAGCCCCACTTCATTCAAGCTCAAATAACAACGAAGATTTTCACAAATCCCTTGTACACATTATCTGGAATTCAATTCAGAAATGGCACAATGCCTTCATCAGCAGGACAATTTTCTACAGTTCTGACCAATGTACTCACAGTGCCAATCTGCGGCTATCTAGAAGCCTAATTTGGATTCGGTTGTGAGATCTATTGAACTTGCTCCTGCTCCCAATAGAGCGAATATGAAAGGGACTCCATCTTTGGAGCATACCAAAATCTTTGTACCACGTGCGAAGATTTGTTCAGGATCATTATTTAAAATAGAAACCTCACCAGCAGCAATATACCATACATGTAGATGTAAAGACAAAGACAAAGGGCCATAGTATGTTCATGTAAAAACGCAGGACCGTACATGTGCATGTAAAGACACAGGGCCGTACATGTACATGTAAAGACACAGGGCCATACATGTACATGTAAAGACACAGGGTCGTGCATGTACATGTAAAGAGACAGGGCTGTACATGTACATGTAAAGACAGTGCCGTACATGTACATGTAATGACAGTGCCGTACATGTACATGTAAAGACAGTGCCGTTCATGTGCATGTATAGACACAGGGCCGTACATGTGCATGTAAAGACAGGGCCATACATGCATTTTCATGTAAAAACACAGGGGCAGTACAAGTACATATAAAGACACAGGGTCATATATGTACATGTAAAGACAGCGCCGATCATGTGCATGTAAAGACTCAGGGCCATACATGTACAAGTAAAGACATAGGGCCATGCATGTCCAATTTCTAATTTAACTATATTTATAAAAAGCTATGTATGATTTTCCACCAGGGTACAATTGTTAGAGATGCCCATTTCTTTATTAACATGACATTGGGCTATTTGTTTGCCTTCAAATACTTCTTGGAATGAACTCGTACAAATTTAGAACAGTCCAACGATATAGTATTCCTGAAGATCACCATCAATAGATAACTTGTTGCACAGTGAATGTGCAGTTACCATGGCGTTAAAGAGTAACAAATGTCGGTACTTTTACATCCTTCCACGTCCTTCCCGAGATCCATTAATATGACGCTGACGAGGCAAAGATTCGATGGGCACTGATTCTGTTCGCTTTGGTCATCGTCGTCACTTCACGTTGGTCAATTTGTCAATTTGTCGAGAGGTCAAATTGGGCTATCATCAGCACGAACGACGGCATCGAGCAAACTCGCCGTACTCTTTTTAATGGACACCGAGCAATCCAGAAAAAGGTATACATGTCCAGACTCGCAGTTGTCCAGCTTCATTTGCCGAACACTGAGCCATCTCTCTCTAATTCGGTTAGTCTCCACTTTCCAGATACGCTACACAAATCAGCGTAAAAGCGACGTCGGATGGAATCGACTGATTGGCACTTTGGTGTCACAAAAGCCACATTTGCCCATGTCCTTTATATACAATCCGTTTGAGCAAGATCCAACTATTTCTCGGCAAATACGAAGGGCTCGCAACATCTGGAATGGAAGCATTGTGGGCGATGCCAACCCACCATTCAACGTTGTCAAGTCCATCCAACAGCAACAACCATTACTGAGCTGTACAAAATTCTAGCTAGTAGATACAACAGTGATTTTTTCATTCTTGCGCAACCATACAAAAGATACAAGTGGTCAATATTTGCTTCCTGTACCATAGTTTCTCAAGATGTGTTACAATAGATTAATGTCACGTGATGCTGGGCTTGCACTAAATCCACAAAAGGACCATTGTTGAATAAAACGTCCTCACTTTATTGTGCAGTTTACCTCAGTGAACTTCGTATGAGTTTTCAAAATGTGTCCATGGGGGTGATCCATAAATTATGTCACACTTTTTTGCCTCTTTTTAAACACCCCCCACCCCTTTGTCACAAATTTTACTACACCCTATCCATAATATCCATTTTAATTGTAAAATACTTAAAAATATTAGAAAACTTAATTTTAAACAGGATCCAAATCTTTTTTCCCGACTGCTATTCAGAATTTCAAATATTAAAAAAATAATAAAAAAAATTACCGCATATTCTTTACCGTTTGAAATAAATTTTGATTGTGTGATGTCACATTACCAAACCACCCCCCACCCCTTGGTCACAATTGTCACAAAAAACAAACAACCCACCCACCCCCTAGGTGTGACACAATTTTTGAATGGCCCCCATGGACCGTATAACTTATTTTCGAAATATCTGTTATGATTACTACAGAAATCCTATTGTAACTAATCAACCTTGTGCTTCATAGTAAATCTTAGTAACTGAAGAAGGCCTACGTGGGCAGAAACATCGCGAAGTAATTAAGCAATCTCATTACTAAAAATCACTTGAAGCCAAGGAAAGACTACAGTTCCTATGACATTCCAGCCGCCTAAAGCCGTTCAGACACTTCTAAAATGTGTGTGTGTAATTTAGGAAACAAGAACATAATCAAGTGTGCCTGTCGCCTAGCATTCTGGTGCTACCCACTGAATTTTCAACATCGCCCACAACATTCCAGATATTAAAAAAAGCCAATGTATCCAGGAGGGTAACGTGCAGTAAACTCGGAACAGAAATAATTTAAGCAGACGGTGGAAAAAGGTTTAAAGCTCCAAAAACGCCTTTCGGGGTTATTTGATTTGCTTTACAAATTCTCAAATCTAATTTCGATCTCAAATCCGCGTAAGCAATTTTCCTGTTTGCGCCAAACTGGTGCTTCAGTTTTTGAAAAAAGGAATAAATATATAGACGCGATTCCAGGACACGCCAAGAACGTTGTTCCATCCATCCATGGTGCAGTTGCTAATGCATCGGCACTAAGGTGGGATGCATTGGGTTATCTTCGAAAGCCCGGGCCTTGATTCGATCTATTTCATTAAGATCACTCAATGCAATAACAGTTGACGAGCGAAGATTGCAATTTTCATCGCTTGTTCCGTGCCCATAATAAAAACAAGAGCCCAGAAGAGGAGAAAATGTGTGGATATAACAAAGAGATATTTTCGCTTTTCTGAGACACGACCCGTCTATTAGATGGCAAAAACAAAGCCGCTTTCAATGCCCATGCAGCGCCCCAGACGACAAGAAGGCGCCATTATCGATCATCCATCAATTACGAGTACAATTTTGCCACGTTGTTTCACACCCCTTGTGCAAAGGTACAAACCTCCATCATCTCGTCTATTTAACGACGTTTTTCACAAAGCTCAGACAAAACCATCAATAAGAGAAATTTCCATCAGCATAATAATGAGCTGATATTATTCATATCGAGGTACCACCAAATAGGTGGCTGGCAGCCATAGCGTACGTAGCTGGAATAGAGGTCTACATAGCAAAACGGCGCATGTGCCATGCATGAGCGCCTCTAGTGGCCAAATTTTCTGGGGGGACAGCCCAGCATCGTCCATATAGCATTTCCATAGATTTTGCTCTTTTAGGAACGGATTTTTGTGATATATAAGAAATTTAACGTAAGTTTTTGAAATTTGAGAGTGGAAATTCCACTTTGAGAACGTGTAGGCCACGTGCAAACCATTT